>CM061553.1:204553712-204600276 GCA_030864225.1 Capsicum baccatum var. pendulum
TCAGGACCTTCCTGAAAAATTGGATTTTACCTTATGTTTAGGAACCTTCTGAGAAATGAGATTTTACTTTCTGTAAAGGACCCTCTTGAGAAATGGGATTTTACTTTATGTTCAGAACCCTCCTGAAAATGGGATTTTACTTTCGGTTCTAGACCCTCCTAGAATATATGATTTTACTTTCAGTTCAGGACCTTCCTAGAAAATGGGATTTTACTTTCTGTTTAGGACCCTCCTGAAAAATGGGATTTTACTTTCTGTTTAGGACCCTGTTGAAAAATGGGATTTAACTTTATGTTCAGGACCCTCCTGAAAATGGGATTTTACTTTCTGTTCAGGACCTTGTTGAAAAATGGGATTTAACTTTATGTTCAGGACCCTCCTGAAAAATGGGATTTTACTTTAAATCCAGGACCCTCCTGAAAAATGGAATTTTACTTTCTATTCAGGACTCTTCTGAAAAATGGGATTTTACTTTATGCTCAAGACCCTCCTGATATATGAGATTTTACTTTCTGTACAGGACCCTCCTAAAAAATAGGATTTAACTTTATGTTCAGGACCCTCCTGAAAAATGGGATCTCACTTTATGTTCAGTACCTTTCTTAAAAAATGAGATTTCAATTTATGTTCGGGACCCTCCTAAAAAATGGGATTTCACTTTATGCTCAGGACCCTCCTAAAAATGGGATTTCACCTTTGTTTTAGGACCCTCCTAAAAAAAAGGATTTCACCTTATGTTCAGGACCCTCCTGAAAAATGTGATTTTACTTTTTTTTCAGGACCCTCCTAAAAAATGAGATTTCACATTATGTTTTGGACCTTCCTGGAAAATTGGATTTTACTTTCTGTTTAGGACCCTTCTAGAAAATGGGATTCTACTTTCTATTTAGGACCCTCCTGGAAAATAGGATTTTACTTTTTGTTCAGGACCCTTATGAAAATAGGATTTTGCTTTCTTTTTAGGACCCTCCTGAAAAATGGGATTCTACTTTCTGTTCAGGACCCTCTTGAAAAATGGGACTTTTCCTTAAGTTCAGGACCCTACTGAAAAATAGAACTTTACTTTATGTTCAGGACCATCCCAAAAATTGGAATTTTACTTTATGCTCAGGACCCTCCTGAAAAATGGAATTTCACTTTATGTTCAGGACCCTCCTAAAAAATATGATTTCTCTTTCTATTCAGGACCCTCTTTAAAAATGGAATTTTAGTTCCCGTTAAGGGCTCTCCTGAGAAATGGGAATTTAGTTTATGCTCAAGACCCTCCTGAAAAATGGGATTTTACTTTCTGTTCAGGACCCTGTTGAAAAATGGGATTTCACCTTATATTCAGGACCCTCCTGAAAAATGAGATTTTACTTTCTCATCATGTCCCTCCAAAAAATGGGATTTCACCTTATGTTTAGGACCCTCTTGAAAAATAGGATTTCACTTTATCTTCAGGACCCTCCTGAAAAATGAGATTTTACTTTCTGATCAGCACCCTCCTGAAAAATGAGATTTCAAATTATGTTTAGGACCTTCCTGAAAAATGGGATTTTACTTTCTATTTAGGACCCTCCTAGAATATGGGATTCTACTTTCTGTTGAGGACCCTTCTGGAAAACAGGATTTTACTTTCTGTTCAGGACCCTTCTGAAAATGGGATTTTACTTTCTTTTCAGGACCCTCCTGAAAAATGGGATTTCACTTTCTGTTCAGGACCCAATTGAAAAATGGGACTTTACTTTTTGTTCAGGACCCTTCTAAAAAATGGGATCTCACTTTATGTTCAGACCCTCCTGAAAAATGGGATTTTACTTTCAGTTCAGGACCCTGTCGAAAAATGGGATTTAACTTTATGTTTAGGACCCTCCTAAAAAATGGGATTTTACTTTAAGTCCAGGATCCTCCTAAAAAATGGAAATTTACTTTCTATTCAGGACTCTTCTGAAAAATGGGATTTTACTTTATGCTCAAGACCCCCCTGAAATATGGCATTTTACTTTCTATTCAGGACCCTCCTGAAAAATAGGATTTAACTTTATGTTCAGGACCCTCCTAAAAAATGGGATTTCATATTATGACTAGGACCCTCCTGAAAAATGGAATTTTACTTTCTGTTTAGGACTCTTCTGAAAAATGGGATCTCACTATATGTTCAACACCTTTCTTGAAAAATGAGATTTCAATTTATGTTCAGGACCCTCCTCAAAAAATGGGATTTTACTTTATGCTCAGGACCCTCCCAAAAATGGGATTTCACTTTATATTTAGGACCCTCCAGAAAAATAGGATTTCACCTTCTATTCAGGACCCTCCTGAAAAATGAGATTTCACATTATGTTTAGGACCTTCTTGGAAAATGGGATTTATCTTTCTGTTCAGGACTCTCCTAGAAAATGGGATTTTACTTTCTGTTCAGGACCCTCATAAAAAATGGGATTTTACTTTTTGTTCAGGACCGTCATGAAAAATGGGATTTCACTTTATGTTCAGAACCATCATGGAAAATGAGATTTTACTTTCAGTTCAAGGCCCTCCTAGAAAATAAGATTTTACTTTCAGTTCAGGACCCTCCTGAAAAATGAGATTTCACTTTACACCTAGGACCCTCTTGAAAATAGAATTTCAACTTATGTTCAGGACCTTTCTGAAAAATTGGATTTTACCTCATGTTTAGGAACCTTCTGAGAAATGAGATTTTACTTTCCGGTCAGGACCCTCTTGAGAAATGGGATTTTACTTTATGTTCAGAACCCTCCTGAAAATGGGATTTTACTTTCAGTTCTAGACCCTCCTAGAATATATGATTTTACTTTCAGTTCAGGACCTTCCTAGAAAATGGGATTTTACTTTCTGTTTAGGACCCTCCTGAAAAATGGGATTTTACTTTCTGTTTAAGACCCTGTTGAAAAATGGGATTTAACTTTATGTTCAGGACCCTCCTGAAAAATGGGATTTTACTTTAAATCCAGGACCCTCCTGAAAAATGGAATTTTACTTTCTATTCAGGACTCTTCTGAAAAATGGGATTTTACTTTATGCTCAAGACCCTCCTGATATATGAGATTTTACTTTCTGTACAGGACACTCCTAAAAAATAGGATTTAACTTTATGTTCAGGACCCTCCTGAAAAATGGGATCTCACTTTATGTTCAGCACCTTTCTTAAAAAATGAGATTTCAATTTATGTTCGGGACCCTCCTAAAAAATGGGATTTCACTTTATGCTCAGGACCCTCCTAAAAATGGAATTTCACCTTTTGTTTAGGACCCTCCTAAAAAAAAGGATTTCACCTTATGTTCAGGACCCTCCTGAAAAATGTGATTTTACTTTCTGTTCAAGACCCTCCTAAAAAATAAGATTTCACATTATGTTTAGGACCTTCCTGGAAAATTGGATTTTACTTTCTGTTTAGGACCCTTCTAGAAAATGGGATTCTACTTTCTATTTAGGACCCTCCTGGAAAATAGGATTTTACTTTTTGTTCAGGACCCTTATGAAAATAGGATTTTGCTTTCTTTTTATGACCCTCCTGAAAAATGGGATTCTACTTTCTGTTCAGGACCCTCTTGAAAAATGGGACTTTACCTTATGTTCAGGACCCTACTGAAATATAGAACTTTACTTTATGTTCAGGACCATCCCGAAAATTGGAATTTTACTTTATGCTCAGGACCCTCCTGAAAAATGGAATTTCACTTTATGTTCAGGACCCTCCTAAAAAATATGATTTCTCTTTCTATTCAGGACCCTCTTTAAAAATGGAATTTTAGTTCCCGTTAAGGGCTCTCCTGAGAAATGGGAATTTAGTTTATGCTCAAGACCCTCCTGAAAAATGGGATTTTACTTTCTGTTCAGGACCCTGTTGAAAAATGGGATTTCACCTTATATTCAGGACCCTCCTGAAAAATGAGATTTTACTTTCTCATCATGTCCCTCCAAAAAATGGGATTTCACCTTATGTTTAGGACCCTCTTGAAAAATAGGATTTTACTTTATCTTCAGGACCCTCCTGAAAAATGAGATTTTACTTTCTGATCAGCACCCTCCTGAAAAATGAGATTTCAAATTATGTTTAGGACCTTCCTGAAAAATGGGATTTTACATTCTATTTAGGACCCTCCTAGAATATGGGATTCTACTTTCTGTTGAGGACCCTTCTGGAAAACAGGATTTTACTTTCTGTTCAGGACCCTTCTGAAAATGGGATTTTACTTTCTTTTCAGGACCCTCCTGAAAAATGGGATTTCACTTTCTATTCAGGACCCAATTGAAAAATGGGACTTTACTTTATGTTCAGGACCCTTCTGAAAAATGGGATCTCACTTTATGTTCAGACCCTCCTCGAAAATGGGATTTTACTTTCTGTTCAGGACCCTGTCGAAAAATAGGATTTAACTTTATGTTTAGGAGCCTCCTGAAAAATGGGATTTTACTTTAAGTCCAGGATCCTCCTGAAAAATGGAAATGTACTTTCTATTCAGGACTCTTCTGAAAAATGGGATTTTACTTTATGCTCAAGACCCCCCTGAAATATGGCATTTTACTTTATGTTCAGGACCCTCCTGAAAAATAGGATTTAACTTTATGTTCAGGACCCTCCTAAAAAATGGGATTTCATATTATGACTAGGACCCTCCTGAAAAATGGAATTTTACTTTCTGTTTAGGACTCTTCTGATAAATGGGATCTCACTATATGCTCAACACCTTTCTTGAAAAATGAGATTTCAATTTATGTTCAGGACCCTCCTAAAAAAATGGGATTTTACTTTATGCTCAGGACCCTCCCAAAAATGGGATTTCACTTTATATTTAGGACCCTCCAGAAAAATAGGATTTCACCTTCTATTCAGGTCCCTCCTGAAAAATGAGATTTCACATTATGTTTAGGACCTTCCTGGAAAATGGGATTTTTCTTTCTGTTCAGGACTCTCCTAGAAAATGGGATTTTACTTTCTGTTCAGGACCCTCATAAAAAATGGGATTTTACTTTTTGTTCAGGACCCTCATGAAAAATGGGATTTCACTTTATGTTCAGAACCATCATGGAAAATGAGATTTTACTTTCAGTTCAAGGCCCTCCTAGAAAATAAGATTTTACTTTCAGTTCAGGACCCTCCTGAAAAATGAGATTTCACTTTACACCTAGGACCCTCTTGAAAATAGAATTTCAACTTATGTTCAGGACCTTCCTGAAAAATTGGATTTTACCTTATGTTTAGGAACCTTCTGAGAAATGAGATTTTACTTTCCGTTCAGGACCCTCTTGAGAAATGGGATTTTACTTTATGTTCAGAACCCTCCTGAAAATGGGATTTTGCTTTCAGTTCTAGACCCTCCTAGAATATATGATTTTACTTTCAGTTCAGGACCTTCCTAGAAAATGGGATTTTACTTTCTGTTTAGGACCCTCCTGAAAAATGGGATTTTACTTTCTGTTTAGGACCCTGTTGAAAAATGGGATTTAACTTTATGTTCAGGACCCTCCTGAAAATGGGATTTTACTTTTTGTTCAGGACCCTGTTGAAAAATGGGATTTAACTTTATGTTCAGGACCCTCCTGAAAAATGGGATTTTACTTTAAATCCAGGACCCTCCTGAAAAATGGAATTTTACTTTCTATTCAGGACTCTTCTGAAAAATGGGATTTTACTTTATGCTCAAGACCCTCCTGATATATGAGATTTTACTTTCTGTACAGGACCCTCCTAAAAAATAGGATTTAACTTTATGTTCAGGACCCTCCTGAAAAATGGGATCTCACTTTATGTTCAGCACCTTTCTTAAAAAATGAGATTTCAATTTATGTTCGGGACCCTCCTAAAAAATGGGATTTCACTTTATTCTCAGGACCCTCCTAAAAATGGAATTTCACCTTTTGTTTAGGACCCTCCTAAAAAAAAGGATTTCACCTTATGTTCAGGACCCTCCTGAAAAATGTGATTTTACTTTCTGTTCAGGACCCTCCTAAAAAATGAGATTTCACATTATGTTTAGGACCTTCCTGGAAAATTGGATTTTACTTTCTGTTTAGGACCCTTCTAGAAAATGGGATTCTACTTTCTATTTAGGACCCTCCTGGAAAATAGGATTTTACTTTTTGTTCAGGACCCTTATGAAAATAGGATTTTGCTTTCTTTTTAGGACCCTCCTGAAAAATGGGATTCTACTTTCTGTTCAGGACCCTCTTGAAAAATGGGACTTTACCTTATGTTCAGGACCCTACTGAAAAATAGAACTTTACTTTATGTTCAGGACCATCCCGAAAATTGGAATTTTACTTTATGCTCAGGACCCTCCTGAAAAATGGAATTTCACTTTATGTTCAGGACCCTCCTAAAAAATATGATTTCTCTTTCTATTCAGGACCCTCTTTAAAAATGGAATTTTAGTTCCCGTTAAGGGCTCTCCTGAGAAATGGGAATTTAGTTTATGCTCAAGACCCTCCTGAAAAATGAGATTTTACTTTCTGTTCAGGACCCTGTTGAAAAATGGGATTTCACCTTATATTCAGGACCCTCCTGAAAAATGGGATTTCATATTATGACTAGGACCCTCCTGAAAAATGGAATTTTCCTTTCTGTTTAGGACTCTTCTGAAAAATGGGATCTCACTATATGTTCAGCACCTTTCTTGAAAAATGAGATTTCAATTTATGTTCAGGACCCTCCTAAAAAAATGGGATTTTACTTTATGCTCAGGACCCTCCCAAAAATGGGATTTCACTTTATATTTAGGACCCTCCAGAAAAATAGGATTTCACCTTCTATTCAGGACCCTCCTGAAAAATGAGATTTCACATTATGTTTAGGACCTTCCTGGAAAATGGGATTTTCCTTTCTGTTCAGGACTCTCCTAGAAAATGGGATTTTACTTTCTGTTCAGGACCCTCATAAAAAATGGGATTTTACTTTTTGTTCCGGACCCTCATGAAAAATGGGATTTCACTTTATGTTCAGAACCATCATGGAAAATAAGATTTTACTTTCAGTTCAAGGCCCTCCTAGAAAATAAGATTTTACTTTCAGTTCAGGACCCTCCTGAAAAATGAGATTTCACTTTACACCTAGGACCCTCTTGAAAATAGAATTTCAACTTATGTTCAGGACCTTCCTGAAAAATTGGATTTTACCTTATGTTTAGGAACCTTCTGAGAAATGAGATTTTACTTTCCGGTCAGGACCCTCTTGAGAAATGGGATTTTACTTTATGTTCAGAACCCTCCTGAAAATGGGATTTTACTTTCAGTTCTAGACCCTCCTAGAATATATGATTTTACTTTCAGTTCAGGACCTTCCTAGAAAATGGGATTTTACTTTCTGTTTAGGACCCTCCTGAAAAATGGGATTTTACTTTCTGTTTAGGACCCTGTTGAAAAATGGGATTTAACTTTATGTTCAGGACCCTCCTGAAAATGGGATTTTACTTTTTGTTCAGGACCCTGTTGAAAAATGGGATTTAACTTTATGTTCAGGACCCTCCTGAAAAATGGGATTTTACTTTAAATCCAGGACCCTCCTGAAAAATGGAATTTTACTTTCTATTCAGGACTCTTCTGAAAAATGTGATTTTACTTTATGCTCAAGACCCTCCTGATATATGAGATTTTACTTTCTGTACAGGACCCTCCTAAAAAATAGGATTTAACTTTATGTTCAGGACCCTCCTGAAAAATGGGATCTCACTTTATGTTCAGCACCTTTCTTAAAAAATGAGATTTCAATTTATGTTCGGGACCCTCCTAAAAAATAGGATTTCACTTTATGCTCAAGACCCTCCTAAAAATGGAATTTCACCTTTTGTTTAGGACCCTCCTAAAAAAAAGGATTTCACCTTATGTTCAGGACCCTCCTGAAAAATGTGATTTTACTTTCTATTCCGGACCCTCCTAAAAAATGAGATTTGACATTATGTTTAGGACCTTCCTGGAAAAATTGGATTTTACTTTCTGTTTAGGACCCTTCTAGAAAATGGGATTCTACTTTCTATTTAGGACCCTCCTGGAAAATAGGATTTTACTTTTTGTTCAGGACCCTTATGAAAATAGGATTTTGCTTTCTTTTTAGGACCCTCCTGAAAAATGGGATTCTACTTTCTGTTCAGGATCCTCTTGAAAAATGGGACTTTACCTTATGTTCAGGACCCTACTGAAAAATAGAACTTTACTTTATGTTCAGGACCATCCCGAAAATTGGAATTTTACTTTATGCTCAGGACCCTCCTGAAAAATGGAATTTCACTTTATGTTCAGGACCCTCCTAAAAAATATGATTTCTCTTTCTATTCAGGACCCTCTTTAAAAATGGAATTTTAGTTCCCGTTAAGGGCTCTCCTGAGAAATGGGAATTTAGTTTATGCTCAAGACCCTCCTGAAAAATGAGATTTTACTTTCTGTTCAGGACCCTGTTGAAAAATGGGATTTCACCTTATATTCAGGACCCTCCTGAAAAATGAGATTTTACTTTCTCATCATATCCCTCCAAAAAATGGGATTTCACCTTATGTTTAGGACCCTCTTGAAAAATAGGATTTCAGTTTATCTTCAGGACCCTCCTGAAAAATGAGATTTTACTTTCTGATCAGCACCCTCCTGAAAAATGAGATTTCAAATTATGTTTAGGACCTTCCTAAAAAATGGGATTTTACTTTCTATTTAGGACCCTCCTAGAATATGGGATTCTACTTTCTGTTGAGGACCCTTCTGGAATACAGGATTTTACTTTCTGTTCAGGACCCTTCTGAAAATGGGATTTTACTTTCTTTTCAGGACCCTCCTGAAAAATGGGATTTCACTTTCTGTTCAGGACCCAATTGAAAAATGGGACTTTACTTTATGTTCAGGACCCTTCTGAAAAATGGGATCTCACTTTATGTTCAGACCCTAATGAAAAATGGGATTTTACTTTCTGTTCAGGACCCTGTTGAAAAATGGGATTTAACTTTATGTTCAGGACCCTCCTGAAAAATGGGATTTTTCTTTAAGTCTAGGACCCTCCTGAAAAATGGAAATTTACTTTCTATTCTGGACACTTCTGAAAAATGGGATTTTACTTTATGCTCAAGACCCCCCCTGAAATATGGCATTTTACTTTCTGTTCAGGACCCTCCTGAAAAATAGGATTTAACTTTATGTTCAGGACCCTCCTAAAAATGGGATTTCATATTATGACTAGGACCCTCCTGAAAAATGGAATTTTACTTTCTGTTTAGGACTCTTCTGAAAAATGGGATCTCACTATATGTTCAGCACCTTTCTTGAAAAATGAGATTTCAATTTATGTTCAGGACACACCTAAAAAAATGGGATTTTACTTTATGCTCAGGACCCTCCCAAAAATGGGATTTCACTTTATATTTAGGACCCACCAGAAAAATAGGATTTCACCTTCTATTCAAGACCCTCCTGAAAAATGAGATTTCACATTATGTTTAGGACCTTCCTGGAAAATGGGATTTTTCTTTCTGTTCAGGACTCTCCTAGAAAATGGGATTTTACTTTCTGTTCAGGACCCTCATAAAAAATGGGATTTTACTTTTTGTTCAGGACCCTCATGAAAAATGGGATTTCACTTTATGTTCAGAACCATCATGGAAAATGAGATTTTACTGTCAGTTCAAGGCCCTCCTAGAAAATAAGATTTTACTTTCAGTTCAGGACCCTCCTGAAAAATAAGATTTCACTTTACACCTAGGACCCTCTTGAAAATAGAATTTCAACTTATATTCAGGACCTTCCTGAAAAATTGGATTTTACCTTATGTTTAGGAACCTTCTGAGAAATGAGATTTTACTTTCCTTTCAGGACCCTCTTGAGAAATGGGATTTTACTTTATGTTCAGAACCCTCCTGAAAATGGGATTTTACTTTCAGTTCTAGACCCTCCTAGAATATATGATTTTACTTTCAGTTCAGGACCTTCCTAGAAAATGGGATTTTACTTTCTGTTTAGGACCCTCCTGAAAAATGAGATTTTACTTTCTCTTTAGGACCCTGTTGAAAAATGGGATTTAACTTTATGTTCAGGACCCTCCTGAAAATGGGATTTTACTTTCTTTTCAGGACCCTGTTGAAAAATGGGATTTAACTTTATGTTCAGGACCCTCCTGAAAAATGGGATTTTACTTTAAATCCAGGACCCTCCTGAAAAATGGAATTTTACTTTCTATTCAGGACTCTTCTGAAAAATGTGATTTTACTTTATGCTCAAGACCCTCCTGATATATGAGATTTTACTTTCTGTACAGGACCCTCCTAAAAAATAGGATTTAACTTTATGTTCAGGACCCTCCTGAAAAATGGGATCTCACTTTATGTTCAGCACCTTTCTTAAAAAATGAGATTTCAATTTATGTTCGGGACCCTCCTAAAAAATGGGATTTCACTTTATACTCAGGACCCTTCTAAAAATGGAATTTCACCTTTTGTTTAGGACCCTCCTAAAAAAAAGGATTTCACCTTATGTTCAGGACCCTCCTGAAAAATGTGATTTTACTTTCTGTTCAGGACCCTCCTAAAAAATGAGATTTCACATTATGTTTAGGACCTTCCTGGAAAATTGGATTTTACTTTCTGTTTAGGACCCTTCTAGAAAATGGGATTCTACTTTCTATTTAGGACCCTCCTGGAAAATAGGATTTTACTTTTTGTTCAGGACCCTTATGAAAATAGGATTTTGCTTTTTGTTCAGGACCCTTATGAAAATAGGATTTTGCTTTCTTTTTAGGACCATCCTGAAAAATGGGATTCTACTTTCTGTTCAGGACTCTCTTGAAAAATGGCACTTTACCTTATGTTCAGGACCCTACTGAAAAATAGAACTTTACTTTATGTTCAGGACCATCCCGAAAATTGGAATTTTACTTTATGCTCAGGACCCTCCTGAAAAATGGAATTTCACTTTATGTTCAGGACCCTCCTAAAAAATATGATTTCTCTTTCTATTCAGGACCCTCTTTAAAAATGGAATTTTAGTTCCCGTTAAGGGCTCTCCTGAGAAATGGGAATTTAGTTTATGCTCAAGACCCTACTGAAAAATGGGATTTTACGTTCTGTTCAGGACCCTGTTGAAAAATGGGATTTCACCTTATATTCAGGACCCTCCTGAAAAATGAGATTTTACTTTCTCATCATGTCCTTCCAAAAAATGGGATTTCACCTTATGTTTAGGACCCTCTTGAAAAATAGGATTTCACTTTATCTTCAGGACCCTCCTGAAAAATGAGATTTTACTTTCTGATCAGCACCCTCCTGAAAAATGAGATTTCAAATTATGTTGAGGACCTTCCTAAAAAATGGGATTTTACTTTCTATTTAGGACCCTCCAAGAATATGGGATTCTACTTTCTGTTGAGGACCCTTCTGGAAAACAGGATTTTACTTTCTGTTCAGGACCTTTCTGAAAATGGGATTTTACTTTCTTTTCAGGACCCTCCTGAAAAATGGGATTTCACTTTCTGTTCAGGACCCAATTGAAAAATGGGAGTTTACTTTATGTTCAGGACCCTTCTGAAAAATGGGATCTCACTTGATGTTTAGACCCTCATGAAAAATGGGATTTTACTTTCTGTTCAGGACCCTGTTGAAAAATGGGATTTAACTTTATGTTCAGGACCCTCCTGAAAAATGGGATTTTACTTTAAGTCCAGGACCCTCCTGAAAAATGGAAATTTACTTTCTATTCAGGACTCTTCTGAAAAATGGGATTTTACTTTATGCTCAAGACCCCCCTGAAATATGGCATTTTACTTTCTGTTCAGGACCCTCCTGAAAAATAGGATTTAACTTTATGTTCAGGACCCTCCTAAAAAATGGGATTTCATATTATGACTAGGACCCTCCTGAAAAATGGAATTTTACTTTCTGTTTAGGACTCTTCTGAAAAATACGATCTCACTATATGTTCAACACCTTTCTTGAAAAATGAGATTTCAATTTATGTTCAGGACCCTCCTAAAAAAATGGGATTTTACTTTATGCTCAGGACCCTCCCAAAAATGGGATTTCACTTTATATTTAGGACCCTCCAGAAAAATAGGATTTCACCTTCTATTCAGGACCCGCCTGAAAAATGAGAATTCACATTATGTTTAGGACCTTCCTGGAAAATGGGATTTTTCTTTCTATTCAGGACTCTCCTAGAAAATGGGATTTTACTTTCTGTTCAGGACCCTCATAAAAAATGAGATTTTACTTTTTGTTCAGGACCTTCATGAAAAATGGGATTTCACTTTATGTTCAGAACCATCATGGAAAATGAGATTTTACTTTCAGTTCAAGGCCTCCTAGAAAATAAGATTTTCATTTCAGTTCAGGACCCTCCTGAAAAATGAGATTTCACTTTACACCTAGGACCCTCTTGAAAATAGAATTTCAACTTATGTTCAGGACCTTCCTGAAAAATTGGATTTTACCTTATGTTTAGGAACCTTCTGAGAAATGAGATTTTACTTTCCGTTCAGGACCCTCTTGAGAAATGGGATTTTACTTTATGTTCAGAACCCTCCTGAAAATGGGATTTTACTTTCAGTTCTAGACCCTCCTAGAATATATGATTTTACTTTCAGTTCAGGACCTTCCTAGAAAATGGGATTTTACTTTCTGTTTAGGACCCTCCTAAAAAATGGGATTTTACTTTCTGTTTAGGACCCTGTTGAAAAATAGGATTTAACTTTATGTTCAGGACCCTCCTAAAAATGGGATTTTACTTTCTGTTCAGGACCCTGTTGAAAAATAGGATTTAACTTTATGTTCAGGACCCTCCTGAAAAATGGGATTTTACTTTAAATCCAGGACCCTCCTGAAAAATGGAATTTTACTTTCTATTCAGGACTCTTCTGAAAAATGGGATTTTACTTTATGCTCAAGACCCTCCTGATATATGAGATTTAACTTCTATACAGGACCCTCCTAAAAATTAGGATTTAACTTTATGTTCAGGACCCTCCTGAAAAATGGGATCTCACTTTATGTTCAGCACCTTTCTTAAAAAATGAGATTTCAATTTATGTTCGGGACCCTCCTAAAAAATGGGATTTCACTTTATGCTCAGGACCCTCCTAAAAATGGGATTTCACCTTTTGTTTAGGACCCTCCTAAAAAAAAGGATTTCACCTTATGTTCAGGACCCTCCTGAAAAATGTGATTTTACTTTCTGTTCAGGACCCTCCTAAAAAATGAGATTTCACATTATGTTTAGGACCTTCCTGGAAAATTGGATTTTACTTTCTGTTTAGGACCCTACTAGAAAATGGTATTCTACTTTCTATTTAGGACCCTCCTGGAAAATAGGATTTTACTTTTTGTTCAGGACCCTTATGAAAATAGGATTTTGCTTTCTTTTTAGGACCCTCCTGAAAAATGGGATTCTACTTTCTGTTCAGGACCATCTTGAAAAATGGGACTTTACCTTATGTTCAGGACCCTCCTGAAAAATAGAACTTTACTTTATGTTCAGGACCATCCCAAAAATTGGGATTTTACTTTATGCTCAGGCCCTCCTGAAAAATGGAATTTCACTTTATGTTCAGGACCCTCCTAAAAAATATGATTTCTCTTTCTATTCAGAACCCTCTTGAAAAATGGAATTTTAGTTCCTGTTAAGGGCTCTCTTGAGAAATGGGAATTTAGTTTATGCTCAAGACCCTCCTGAAAAATGGGATTTTACTTTCTGTTCAGGACCCTGTTGAAAAATGGGATTTAACATTATGTTCAGGACCCTCCTGAAAAATGGGATTTTACTTTATGTCCAGGACCCTCCTGAAAAATGGAATTTTACTTTCTATTCAGGACTCTTCTGAAAAATGGGATTATACTTTATGCTCAAGACCCTCCTGATATATGAGATTTTACTTTCTGTTCAGGACCCTCCTAAAAAATAGGATTTAACTTTATGTTCAGGACCCTCCTGAAAAATGGGATCTCACTTTATGTTCAGCACCTTTCTTAAAAAATGAGATTTCAATTTATGTTCGGGACCCTCCTAAAAAATGGGATTTCACTTTATGCTTAGGACCCTCCCAAAAATGGGATTTCACTTTATGTTTAGGACCCTCCTGAAAAGTAGGATTTCACTTTATGCTCAGGACCCTCCAAAAAATAGGATTTCACTTTATGTTTAGGACCCTCCTGAAAAATTGGATTTCACCTTATATTCAGGACCCTCCTGAAAAATGAGATTTTACTTTCTCATCATGTCCCTCCAAAAAATGGGATTTCACCTTATGTTTATGACCCTCTTGAAAAATAGGATTTCACTTTATCTTCAGGACCCTCCTGAAAAATGAGATTTTACTTTCTGATCAGCACCCTCCTGAAAAATGAGATTTCAAATTATGTTTAGGACCTTCCTGAAAAATGGGATTTTACTTTCTATTTAGGACCCTCCTAGAATATGGGATTCTACTTTCTGTTGAGGACCCTTCTGGAAAACAGGATTTTACTTTCTGTTCAGGACCCTTCTGAAAATGGGATTTTACTTTCTTTTCAGGACCCTCCTGAAAAATGGGATTTCACTTTCTGTTCAGGACCCAATTGAAAAATGGGACTTTACTTTATGTTCAGGACCCTTCTGAAAAATGGGATCTCACTTTATGTTCAGACCCTCCTGAAAAATGGGATTTTACTTTCTGTTCAGGACCCTGTTAAAAAATGCGATTTAACTTTATGTTCAGGACCCTCCTGAAAAATGGGATTTTACTTTAAGTCCAGGACCCTCCTGAAAAATGGAAATTTACTTTCTATTCAGGACTCTTCTGAAAAATGGGATTTTACTTTATGCTCAAGACCCCCCTGAAATATGGCATTTTACTTTCTGTTCAGGACCCTCTTGAAAAATAGGATTTAACTTTATGTTCAGGACCCTCCTAAAAATTGGGATTTCATATTATGACTAGGACCCTCCTGAAAAATGGAATTTTACTTTCAGTTTAGGACTCTTCTGAAAAATGGGATCTCACTATATGTTCAGCACCTTTCTTGAAAAATGAGATTTCAATTTATGTTCAGGACCCTCCTAAAAAAATGGGATTTTCCTTTATGCTCAGGACCCTCCCAAAAATGGGATTTCACTTTATATTTAGGACCCTCCTGAAAAATAGGATTTCACCTTCTATTCAGGACCCTCCTGAAAAATGAGATTTCAAATTATGTTTAGGACCTTCCTGGAAAATGGGATTTTACTTTCTGTTTAGGACCCCCCTAGAAAATGGGATTCTACTTTCTGTTTAGGACCCTCCTGGAAAATAGGATTTTACTTTCTGTTCAGGACCCTTCTGAAAATGGGAATTTACTTTCTTTTCAGGACCCTCCTGAAAATTGGGATTTAACTTTCTGTTCAGGACCCTTTTGAAAAATGGGACTTTACTTTATGTTCAAGACCCTCCTATAAAATAGAACTTTACTTTATGTTCAGGACCATCCTGAAAATTGAGATTTTACTTTATGCTCAGGACCCTCTTGAAAAATGGGACTTTACTTTATGTTCAGGACCCTCCTAAAAAATAGAACTTTACTTTATGTTCAGCACCATCCTGAAAATTGGGATTTTACTTTATGCTCAGGACCCTCCTGAAAAATAGAATTTTACTTTATGTTCAGGACCCTCCTAAAAAATGGAATTTCACTTTATGTTCGGGACCCTCTGATGATAGGCGAATTTACGCGCCTATATCAATATATTTTGCCCATATTTTAGCCTAGTTTTGAGAACTAATTATCTATTTCATACACTTTTAGTCCTTTTTCCTGTAAATGAGCTAACAAACATGATTAGGAAAGTTTCAGGTATAAATGATGCAAAATACAGCATTTTATGGCTTACTTGACGCATAAGAAAGCTCACAAACGAAGTGGAAAGGAGCTGGACGCCTAAAGGACCAAATCTGCTGCATGGAAAATCTGTCCCGGGCTAAAACAGCATTTCTGAATACTTTGGGGACTGCATGGAAAATCTGTCCAGGACTTATACAGCATTTCTGAAGACTTTGGGGACTTACAGACACAAAGCTGGAATTTTACAAAGATACATTAACCTAGTACAATTAGGTTATGTATTTCACTATTCTACTTGGATTATGATATTGTAACCTTACCCTAGTACATTTGGGTTAAGGATTTCATTAGTCTATTAGGATTTGGTTATTTATTTCATTAGCTTAGTAGGAGTAGGATAGGAGTATTATAAATACCCTATCATGCTAGAGATTTTAAATCAAGTCCTCCCTTAGTGGAGGCAACTCCTCCCTTCATTCAAGAAATTCATTCTTAAACTATTAATTTTCTTCCATCTTTCTCATCTTCCACTACAAACACTTCTAATCTATTCTTCTATTCTTAAATTCCACAACAAGAGAATCGTTACTTGCTACGGAATCACCAAAATCACACGCCAAACACCTAATATTCACGCCATCCACCATGCAAAACGTGATATCCTTCGCATTCATGGGTAACTAAACCTCTTAGTTGGGGTTATGGAAGCCGAATGAGTTACTATCTATTGCTATGAGCTTGTGAGTTCAAGACACGTATATTGCTTATATCATTATTCTCTTCATCTTAAAACTACAATCTTTGCGGTTTCAAACACAAGAACACGCCATTCTAACATCTAACTTGTTCGAGAGAAAGGTTACTTGTCTAGAAAAGAAGACGCATAGACTAACGCCAGTCTAACATTTAACTTGTTCCAGAGAAAGGTTATTTGTCTGGAAAAGAGATAATGTCAAGGTAGTAGGACACCCTTTCCTATTAAAAAGCTAGTGCCGTAACTGGACTAACCTCTTGGAGAATTCGTACCGTTAGACACGCTTTAAGCTCGAGAGAGTTAAAGTGAAATAGTCCTTGTTTAGGTTGAGAGACGCTTGGATTTACCATCGACTACAATTCTCTATAAGCAATTGCATGTCAAGACTCTACACACTCATAGCCAATAGAGACGTATACCTCTGAAGGTGGACATAACCCCAACGCTTCAATTCTCATTGTTTACAACCAACGTGACAATCTTTCTCTTTTTACTTTATTATTTTCAGCTTTTATTTCATTACTTTGGTTACTTATTACAATCCCCCCTTCTTACGAGACTTGCACCAAAAGTCTATTAATTTTGCTTACTTGTTGACCAAGTTATTCCCTGTGGGATCGACACCCAACCCAGGTTGGGTTCTATATTTGCTAACGACCGCTTTACACTCAAACGAGAGCTGTAGATTGAGCGTTATCAAAAATTGGCGCCGTTGCCGGGGAATACGAGTGTCAATCAAGTTCGTGATAATTACTAGACCCTTTGGTCAAAGATTCTCGTACTTTTACTTTTAGTTGTTGTTTTTGTTTTATTTAGGTTTATTCAGTGCATCAATGGAGGCACAACGTGAAATTGAAAGGATGGCTGCTCAAGTGCATCAACAAAATATTGATAACCGTAGGCGAGCAACAAATCTTGACGATGAGGATCTGGGCGATGAAGAGCTATTAAACCCACAGCATACTGCTGAGATGGCGACACCAGCAAACAGAAGAGATCGTCAAGCAAGATATAGGCCCGAACGCCGAGCTGTGCATATACCGTTTGATGATGATGAGGATGATCTTGATGGACCTGGTGCCACCGGAGCTATTATTCTTCCGCCATTGGCACCCGGAGCAAAGTTTAATATCACTAGAGCCATGATTCAGCTTTTGCAACTCAAGGGATTATTTGGTGGACTAGCAGGCGATGATCCGAACATGCATCTGATCAACTTTATTTCTACATGCAAGTCATTCGACAATCCTGGAGTTGGACAGAATGCAATTAGATTACGTCTATTTCCATTGTCTCTGTCTGGGGAGGCAACTCTATGGTTGAATGGGCTGACTCTTGATTCTATTACTAATTGGAGGCAATTGAAAGACGCTTTCCTAGAAAGATTCTTTCCGCCATCCAAAAGAGCACAGTTGAGAGATGAGATCATAAATTTTCGACAGCTTCCAACTGAAGCTCTCCACGAAACATGGGAGAGGTTCAAGACGAAGCTCATGCGGTGCCCAAACCATCATATGACCAATGTCCACTTGATGGAGATATTATACAGAGCTTTGAATTCGGTGACTAAGCCAGTGGTTGATAATGCGGCAGGTGGATCATTTATGAACCTCACCTTTGGGCAGGCAAGCCATATGCTAGATCGGATGACAAAGCAAAGTAGAGCTTGGCATACCAGGGATTCTGAGGTAGCAAACCCCACTTTATCTTTTGGCATGACTGCAGAGCAGAGGCGAAGACAAGAGGATCGTGACCAAGACATGGCTCACATGAAAATGCAGATGGATCTTCTTACCAAGCACTTATTATCAGGGAAGACCGAAAAAGTGAAAGCTGTAGCGCTAAAAGGAAGAGACGAATCTGATTCTGAAGAGGAGGTCGACTACTTGAACAATCAGGGGGGTTTCCGTGGGAATGCCCAAGGAAACCAAGGTCGGAACCATTATGATAAATCTGGAAACAAAGACCAAGGTAGTTGGAAGAAATATAATGAAAAGAGTGGTTTGTACGTTCCCCCTGGTAGATGTGATACCACCACATCTAATTCTGGGAGTATGGAAGACATGATGGCTAAGTTATTGAAAGGAGTGGAAGCAACGAGCGCAGGAGTTAAGGAGGTGATTGATGATTTGTCCTCCATGAAGCAACTAGTTGATTCTCATTCCACTTCTATCAAGCAAATAGAGCAGCAATTGAGCCAACTTTCAGCAGCATTTAATCAAAGAAAGGCTGGCACCTTACCAAGCGATACTGTGCAGAACCCAAAAAATGATGGGTCATGCATGGCCATCACTACCAGAAGTGGTAAGGTGCTGGAAACTTCAGCAAAAGGCAAGCAAGTGGTTGACGAAGTGGTACGGTTTGATATATGCAAAACAATGAAGCAGCCCAGCGATATGAATGAGTCATCTGTAGCTGATGTTCATTATGAGGATATGAAAGCATTATCTATAGAGAAACAACCTACTGTTGAGCCATTGTCTGCTGTGCCACTGAAAGTTGAGCATGAAGATAATGAAGGTTATGAAGAAATTATGAGTTCTCTAACAGAAATAAAGTCTTATACTCCTAAGAAACCGGATTGTGAACTCAAGAATCGACCAACAGCGAATACTCCCTTTGACGAGCCACCAATGCTAGATTCGCAAGAGCTTCCTGATTATCTAAAGTATGTGTTCCTGGAAAGTAGAAATATACTTCCTGAGAGAGCAGATGATTTAAGTGAACAGCACGTAGAAGCTCTCATCTCTGCTCTGAGGAGATACAAGAGAGCTATGGGTTGGACTATTGATGATATAATTGGAGACTCTCCGGGGAAACGTATGAACCATCTTGAAGAAGATTGCATGCCCACAGGTAAGTCTCATTGTCGTCTAAATCCTTTTAGAAAACGATCCACCATTTACCTCGACGAAGTCTGAGTACTCGAGGTAACTACGTCGAGCCACGACAATAAATAAGGTGCTAGATGGGAGGCAACCCATCGTTTTATCATTTTATCGTTTTATCGTTTTGTCTTTCTTTCATTCTAGTACTTGTTTTTGCTTTTGATAAATGAAAATCCAAAAATAAGAGTCGTGCCACGACCAAAACTAAGGCGCTTGGTGGGAGGCAACCCATCGTACTAATCGTTTTCATTTGGTTTTGAGCAAAAATAGGTGCAAGAAGTATGCAACGAGGAGATTGATTTCAATTGACGATTTGGTCGCATTGTATGGTAAAGTCGGTAAGTTAGGAATGGTGATGCATAAGGCTATGAAGTGAGCCTTTCTCACGTCATAATAGGCTTCGAGGAAGGCTAGGCCTTGGTAAAAATAGGCCACGAACGATGCACAACCTATTCTATAGCCTAAGGACTCGGAATCTAGTGTGCTATACACTATGCGCCGCCTATTCCTAGGTATGCTTTTGACTATGCGCCGCCTATGCTATGGCATTTGAGATACTGAGACCAAATGCCATAGACTATGCGGCGCATATGTCTAGAAATGCCATAGACTATGCGGCGCATATGTCCCATTATGCCATGGACAATGCGCCGCATATGCCATTGATATGCCAAGAGATATGCGCCGCATATGCGGTGATTTTATCCCCAAATCCGATTGTAAATGGGTCATAACCCGACCCATACTCTTCCTATATAAAGGGGACATAGTTTTACAACACAACCACATTAGAAAACACCCTAAAGGCGCCACATAACCTTCCAAATCTTCTCAAAATTTTCTTCTTTTGCTCTTCCAATTCACAACACCGTCTCCACAAGCTTCAAGCAAGTAAGTACTCTCATATTCTTCATTTATTTATCGTAAGTACTACGTTGCTATGCTTATTATAAATTGCTAAATCATATAAGATTGTTGGTGATGTTCATGTGTTTGAATTGTTGTTGCATAATCATGTGAGTGAACATATACGTAGGGAATTCTTGACTTATTTCCGACTTGAATTTGGTTTCAATAGCATTGTGATGATATTTGCTGAATAGATATGACTATGAATATTGCTTAAGAGTGTTGTTTGGATGCTTACATGTTAGACTATCCCGGCCATCGGGATAAGATTATAGTGCCTATCGACTTAGGAGGTTGTGCTTGTTGTAAGAATAACGATTCCATGTGGTAACCCCTATGTCGTAGTGTTGCTATATCTACCATGAAATTAGTCCAATGGCTGCAAATAAGTGATACAATGCTGATTTTCTTGTTGGAATACAATCCTAAAACGTATGTCGACGAAATCTGAGTAAATCGACTACGTTCACCTCGCTGATTTGTGCAACAAAACTAAGTGTGGGGTGGTACCCCTAGTACTTGCTTATAGATTGTATCAAGTGAGATTGTGCTACAACTAACACTATTTCTAGTCTCAGGTACAATGGCACCTAAAGCGAGACAAGGCAAGGAGAAGGCTACCACCTCCCAAAAGGGCAAAAAGAGAAGTTGCAAGGACCAAGGAGAACCCTCCTCGCAGCAAATACCCCGACTCACGCTTGGAATTAAGTGGGATACTTATGAGGAACTTCTAAGGATGACGACTCTGATGATGATTCCAATGCAAGGGGTATAACCTCAGACATAGAGAATAAGTCCGACCAACCAGGTTCCTCGTATTTATTTTCCACTGAGGACAGTGTCCCGACTAAGTGTGGGGTGGTGGTATTGCATGCTATACTTCTCTATTCGCATCTATGTTTGTTTGCTTTTGTTTCATTTTTGTTTTGTTGTGTTTTTTTTAGGAGTAAATTTTTTTTTTCTAGCTTCGCATGAAATTATTTTGATAGGCAGCATGAGATTATAACAAGAGTATGTGCTACAATTGTGACTATTGAGACGTTTAGGCTCTAGTTGTGACTCATTATGTGATATTATGTGACTCAATTCCTTCAATTGTTGGGTCAAGAGTCTATATTACTTCCAATCAAGTCGACCATGTGCCTTGTGTGTGTGAGATAATAGTATATTCTATGTATGTGGCTGATGCTAGAACTTGCCTGGTATGTATGCAAAGCGAAAATAAGAAGTGTAAGTTAGGATATGATTTAGGCATTTCTTTGGCAACCTATATTTGTTTACCTTCAGTTTTTCCTACCCATGTAAATCATCCTAGTTAAACCCTTTTGAGCCTTTGGCCTATTTCTTTGACAACCTCGTATGTAAGCCTAATCCATTTCTTTCAAGACCACAATTTTGATCCAAATTCCTAAGTTCTTTAAAGAGAAAAAGTCATATGACAAACATAAAGAGGAAATTGGGTAAGAATGATGCTTTAAATTGCAAAGGTGCTTGAATATGTTATGAAAAATAAAGTGCTATCATAAAAGGTATGTTGTGAAAAGAAAAAAAGGGGAAAAGAAAGCTGAAAAGTAAGTTGTGCTTAAAAATGAAAAACAAAAGAGGAGAACAAGGGTGGTAGAATAAAAAGGAAAGAAGAAAGGCTGAAAGAAAAAAAGTGACAATGATACAATGTGATGTATTAAAGTGCTTAGGAACCTAGTCACTATTTCTGGCCAAAATAGCTGATCCTACCCGTCCCTTAGCCTACATTACAACCATCAAAAGACCTACTTGATCCTAATCTTAACATTCCGACATTTAGTAGAGTACTACATTAAGGGCAAGCTTATGGTCATTAGTTGCTACATATGAATTCTTTGTGAGAGTGGGAGCAAGGACACTTTGATACCCATGTTTGAAAAATATGCTATATTTGTGAGTGATTATGGGTACTATATTGTGAGACACACATGGTTGATGAGTTTTGGATAGTTGTATATGATTCTATGTACCTTAACGTTTGCATGCAAGTTGATCACCATCACGAGTCTATGCTTGAGGTTAAATTGTTTCTACTTATAATCGGAAAGCTACTCTTTGTTGATAAATGTTGTGCTTGTCTTGAAGAATGTTTTGTGTTGTTGCTGTAAAACCCCAAGTTGATGTTTAGAAGGACATGATATTTTGTTCGAGGACGAACAAAGCTTCAAGTGTGGGGTGTTGATGATAGGCGAATTTACGCGCCTATATCAATATATTTTGCCCATATTTTAGCCTAGTTTTGAGAACTAATTATCTATTTCATACACTTTTAGTCCTTTTTCCTGTAAATGAGCTAACAAACATGATTAGGAAAGTTTCAGGTATAAATGATGCAAAATACAGCATTTTATGGCTTACTTGACGCAAAAGAAAGCTCACAAACGAAGTGGAAAGGAGCTGGACGCCTAAAGGACCAAATCTGCTGCATGGAAAATCTGTCCCGGGCTAAAACAGCATTTCTGAATACTTTGGGGACTGCATGGAAAATTTGTCCAGGACTAAAACAGCATTTCTGAAGACTTTGGGGACTTACAGACACAAAGCTGGAATTTTACAAAGATACATTAACCTAGTACAATTAGGTTATGTATTTCACTATTCTACTTGGATTATGATATTGTAACCTTACCCTAGTACATTTGGGTTAAGGATTTCATTAGTCTATTAGGATTTGGTTATTTATTTCATTAGCTTAGTAGGAGTAGGATAGGAGTATTATAAATACCCTATCATGCTAGAGATTTTAAATCAAGTCCTCCCTTAGTGGAGGCAACTCCTCCCTTCATTCAAGAAATTCATTCTTAAACTATTAATTTTCTTCCATCTTTCTCATCTTCCACTACAAACACTTCTAATCTATTCTTCTATTCTTAAATTCCACAACAAGAGAATCGTTACTTGCTACGGAATCACCAAAATCACACGCCAAACACCTAATATTCACGCCATCCACCATGCAAAACGTGATATCCTTCGCATTCATGGGTAACTAAACCTCTTAGTTGGGGTTATGGAAGCCGAATGAGTTACTATCTATTGCTATGAGCTTGTGAGTTCAAGACACGTATATTGCTTATATCATTATTCTCTTCATCTTAAAACTACAATCTTTGCGGTTTCAAACACAAGAACACGCCATTCTAACATCTAACTTGTTCGAGAGAAAGGTTACTTGTCTAGAAAAGAAGACGCATAGACTAACGCCAGTCTAACATTTAACTTGTTCGAGAGAAAGGTTATTTGTCTGGAAAAGAGATAATGTCAAGGTAGTAGGACACCCTTTCCTATTAAAAAGCTAGTGCCGTAACTGGACTAACCTCTTGGAGAATTCGTACCGTTAGACACGCTTTAAGCTCGAGAGAGTTAAAGTGAAATAGTCCTTGTTTAGGTCGAGAGACGCTTGGATTTACCATCGACTACAATTCTCTATAAGCAATTGCATGTCAAGACTCTACACACTCATAGCCAATAGAGACGTATACCTCTGAAGGTGGACATAACCCCAACGCTTCAATTCTCATTGTTTACAACCAACGTGACAATCTTTCTCTTTTTACTTTATTATTTTCAGCTTTTATTTCATTACTTTGGTTACTTATTACAATCCCCCCTTCTTACGAGACTTGCACCAAAAGTCTATTAATTTTGCTTACTTGTTGACCAAGTTATTCCCTGTGGGATCGACACCCAACCCAGGTTGGGTTCTATATTTGCTAACGACCGCTTTACACTAAAACGAGAGCTGTAGATTGAGCGTTATCACCCTCCTGAAAAATATGATTTCTCTTTATGTTCAGGACTCTCTTGAAAAATGGAATTTTAGTTCTTGTTAAGGACTCTCCTGAGAAATGGGATTTTAGTTTATGCTCAAGACCCTCCTAAAAAATGGGATTTTACTTTCTGTTCAGGACCCTGTTGAAAAATGCGATTTAACTTTATGTTCAGGACCCTCCTTAAAAATGGGATTTTACTTTAAGTCCAGGACCCTCCTGAAAAATGGAATTTTACTTACTATTCAGGACACTTCTGAAAAATGGGATTTTACTTTATGCTCAAGACCCTCCTGAAATATGGGATTTTGCTTTCTGTTCAGGATCCTACTGAAAAATAGGATTTAACTTTATGTTCAGGACCCTCCTGAAAAATGGGATTTCACATTATGTCCAGCACCCTCCTGACAAATGAGATTTTAGATTCTTTTCAGGACCCTCCTGAAAAATGAGATTTCACATTATGGTTAGGACCTTCCTGGAAAATGGGATTTTACTTTGTGTTCAGAACCCTCTTAGAAAATGGGATTTTACTTTCTGTTCAGGTCCCTCATGAAAAATAGGATTTTTCTTTTTGTTCAGACCCTCAAGAAAATTGGTATTTCACTTTATGTTCAGAACCTTCCTGGAAAATGAGCTTTTACTTTCAGTTCAAGACCCTCCTAGAAAATATGATTTTACTTTCAGTATAGGACTCTCCTGAAAAATGAGATTTCACTTTACGGCTAGGACCCTCCTGAAAAATAAAATTTCACCTTATGTTCAGGATCCTCCTGAAAAATGGGATTTTACCTTATGTTCAGGACCCTTATGAGAAATGATATTTTACTTCCCGTTCAGGACCCTCCTGAGAAATGGGATTTCACTTTATGTTCAGAACCCTCTTGGAAAATGAGATTTTACTTTCAGTTCTAGACCCTCCTAGAAAATATGATTGTACTTTCAGTTTAGGACCTTCCTAGAAAATGGGATTTTACTTTCTATTTAGGACACTCCTGAAAAATGGGATTTTTCTTTCTGTTTAGGATCCTCCTGAAAAATGGGACTTTAATTTCTGTTCAGGACATTCCTGACAAATGGAACTTTACTTTATGTTTAGGACCCTCCTGAAAATTGAGATTTTACTTTATGCTCAGGACCCTCCTGAAAAATAAAATTTTACTTTATGTTCCGGAACCTCCTGAAAAATAGAATTATACTTTCTATTCAGGACACTCCTCAAAAAATAAGATTTTACTTTCTGTTCTAAACCCTCCTGAAAAATGAAATTTCAGTTTATGTTCAGGACCATCCTAAAATATGAAATTTCACTTTATGTTCAGGACTCTCCTAAAAAATGGGATTTCACTTTATGTTCAGGACCTTCCTGAAAAATGGGATTTTACTTTATGTACAGGACCCTCGTAAAAAATGAGATTTTACTGTCTGTCAAGGATCCTCCTGAAAAATGGAATTTCACTTTATGCTCAGGACTGTCCTGAAAAAAGGTATTTTTATTTTATATTCAGGACTCTTCCAAAAAATGAGATCTTACTTTATATCTAGGACCCTCCTAAAAAATGAGATTTTACTTTCTGTTTAGGACCGTCCTGAAAAATAGAATTTCACTTTATGTTCAGGACCATACTGAAAAGTGGGATCTCACTATATGTTCAGGACCCTCCAAAAAAATGAGATTTCACTTTATGCTCAGGACCATCCTGAAAAATGAGATTTTACATTATGCTAAGTACCCTCCTGAAAAATGGGATTTTACTTTCTGTTCAGGACCTTCCTAAAAAATGGAATTTCACTTTATGTTCAGGACCCTCCTGAAAAGTAGGATTTCTCTTTATGTTCAGGACCCTCCTAAAAAATGGAATTTTACTTCCTATTAAGGACTCTCCTGAAAATGGGATTTT
Source organism: Capsicum baccatum var. pendulum (assembly GCA_030864225.1). NCBI lineage: Eukaryota > Viridiplantae > Streptophyta > Magnoliopsida > Solanales > Solanaceae > Capsicum > Capsicum baccatum. The sequence goes on from CM061553.1 coordinate 204,579,715, forward strand.
ACTTTATGCTCAAGACCCTTCTGAAAAATGGGATTTTACTTTCTGTTCAGGACCCTCTTTAAAAATGGGATTTAACTTTATGTTCAGGACCCTCCTGAAAAATGGGATTTTACTTTAAGTACAGGACCCTCCTGAAAAATGGAATTTTAATTTCTATTCAGGACTCTTCTGAAAAATGGGATTTTACTTTATGCTCAAGACCCTCCTGAAAAATGGGATTTTACTTTCTATTCATGACCCGCCTGAAAAATAGGATTTAACTTTATGTTCAGGACCCTCCTGAAAAATGGGATTTCACATCATGTCCAGAACCCTCCTGAAAGTGGAATTTTACTTTCGGTTCAGGACCCTTCTGAAAAATGGGATCTCACTTTACGTTAAGCACCCTTCTAAAAAAATGAGATTTCACTTTATGTTCGAGAACCTCCCAAAAAATGGGATTTAACTTTATGCTCAGGACCCTCCCAAAAATGGGATTTCACCTTATGTTTAGGACCCTCCTGAAAAGTAGGATTTCACCTTATGTTCAGGACCATCCTAAAAAATGAGATTTTACTTTCTGTTCAGGACCCTCCTGAAAAATAAGATTTCACATTATGTTTAGGACCTTCCTAGAAAATGGGATTTTATTTTCTGTTCAGGACCCTCTCATGAAAATAGGATTTTACTTTTTGTTCAGGACCCTCATGGAAAATGGGTTTTCACTTTATGTTCAGAACCCTCCTGTAAATTGAGATTTTACTTTAAGTTCAAGATCCTCCTAGAAAATATGATTTTACTTTCAGTTCAGGACTCTCCTGAAAAATGAGATTTCACTTTACGCCTAGGACCCTCCTGAAAAATGGAATTTCATTTTATGTTTAGGACCCTCCTGAAAAATTAGACTTTACTTTTTATACAAGACCCTCTTGAAAAATGAGATTTTACTTTCTATTCAGGACCCTCCTGAAAAATAGGATTATACTTTATGTTTAGGACACTCCTGAAAAATGGTATTTAACTTTATGTTTAGGACCCTCTTGAAAAAATGAGATTTTACTTTTTGCTCAAGACTCTCTTGAAAAATGGGACTTTACTTTATGTTCAAGACCCTCCTGAAAAATAGGACTTTAGTTTATGAGCATGACCCTTCTGAAAATATATGATTTCATTTTATATTTAGGACCCTCCTGAAAAATAGGACTTTACTTTATATTCAGGACCCTCTTGAAAAATGAGATTTTACTTTCCTGTTTAGGACGCTCCTGAAAAATAGGATTTTACTTTATGTTTAGGATACTCTTAAAAAATGGGATTTAATTTTATGTTTAGGACCCTCTTGAAAAAATGAGATTTTTCTTTCTGTTCAGGACCCTCCTGAAAAATGGGATATCAGTTTATGTTCAGGACCCTCCTAAAAATGAGATTTCACTTTATGTTCAGGACCCTCATTGAAAATAAGGTTTTACTTTCTGTTCAGGACCCTCGTAGAAAATGGGATTCTACTTTCAGTTTAGGACCCTCCTAGAAAATTGGATTTTACTTTCTGTTCAGGTCCCTCCTGAATAATGAGACTTTACGTTATGTTCAGGATCCTCCTAAAAAATAGAACTTTACTTTATGTTCATGACCCTCCTTAAAAATGGGACTTTACTTTATGTTAAGGACCCTCCTAAAAAATGGGACTTTACTTTATGTTCCGGACTCTCCTGAAAAATGAGATTTTTCTTTATGCACAGGACCCTCCTGAAAAATTGGATTTTACTTTATGTTCAGGAACCTCCTGAAAAATGATATTTTACTTTATGTTCAGTACCCTACTGTATAATGGGAATTTAGTTTATGTTCAGGACCATCCTGAAAAAATGGGGCTTTACTTTATGTTCAGAACCATCCTGAAAAATGAGATTTTACATTATGCTCAGTATCCTCCTGAAAAATGAGATTTCACTTTCTGTTCAGGACTTTCCTAAAAAATGAAATTTCACTTTATGTTCAGGCCCCTCCTGAAAAATAGCATTTCTTTTTATGTTTAGGACCCTCATGAAAAATGGAATTTTACTTTGTATTAAGGACTCTCCTGAAAAATGGGATTTTAGTTTATGCTCAAGACCCTCCTGAAAAATGGGATTTTAATTTCTGTTCAGGACCCTCTTGAAAAATAGGATTTAACTTTATGTTCAGGACCCTCCTGAAAAATGGGATTTCACTTTAAGTCCAGGACCCTCCTGAAAAATGGAATTTTACTTTCTATTCAGGACTCTTCTGAAAAATGGGATTTTTCTTTATGCTCAAGACCCTCCTAAAAATGGGATTTTACTTTCTGTTCAGGACCCTCCTGAAAAATGGGATTTAACTTTATGTTCAGGCCCCTCCTGAAAATTGGGATTTCACAATATGTCCAGGACCCTCCTGAAAAATGGAATTTTACTTTCTATTCAGGACCCTTCTGAATAATGGGATCTCACTTTATGTTCAGCACCCTTCTGAAAAAATGAGATTTCACTTTATGTTTGGGACCATCCTCAAAAATGAAATTTCACTTTATGATCAGGACCCTCCCAAAAATGGGATTTCACCTTATGTTTAGGATCCTCCTGAAACATAGGATTTCACCTTATGTTCAGGACCCTCATAGATAATAGGATTCTACTTTCTGTTTAGTACACTCTTGGAAAACAGGATTTTACTTTCTGTTCAGGACCCTTCTGAAAAATTTGATTTTACTTTCTTTTCAGGACCCTCCTGAATAATAGGATTTTACTTTCTATTCAGGACCCTCTTGAAAAATGGGACTTTAATTTATGTACAGGACCCTCCTGAAAAATAAGACTTTACTTTATGTTCAGGACCCTTCTAAAAATATGAGATTTCATTTTATGTTCAGGACCTTCTTGAAAAATGAGACTTTACTTTTTATACAGGACCCTATTGAAAAATGAGATTTTACTATCAATTCAGGACCCTCCTAAAAAATAGGATTATTATTTATGTTTAGGACACTCCTGAAAAATGGTATTTAGCTTTATGTTTATGACCTTCTTGAAAAAATGACATTTTACTTTTTGCTCAGGACCCTCCTGAAAAGTGGGATTTTACTTTCTGTTTAGGATCCTCCTGAAAATGGGATTTTACTTACTGTTTGGGACCCTCTTAAAAAATGGTATTTTACTTTATGTTCAGGACCCTCCTGAAAAAATGGGATTTTACTTTTTGCTTAGAACCCTCCTGAAAAATGGGATTTCACATTATGTACAGGACCCTTCTAAAAATAGAATTTTACTTTCTGTTCAGGACCCTTCTGAAAAATGGGATCTCACTTTACGTTCAGCACCCTTCTGAAAAAATGAGATTTCAATTTATGTTCAGGACCCTCCTAAAAAAATGGGATTTTACTTTATGCTCAGGACCCTCCCAAAAATGGGATTTCACTTTATATTTAGGACCCTCCTGAAAAATAGGATTTCACCTTATATTCAGGACCCTCCTGAAAAATGAGATTTCACATTATGTTTAGGACCTTCCTGGAAAATGGGATTTTTCTTTCTGTTCAGGACTCTCCTAGAAAATGGGATTTTACTTTCTGTTCAGGACCCTCATAAAAAATGGGATTTAACTTTTTGTTCAGGACCCTCATGAAAAATGGAATTTCACTTTATGTTCAGAACCATCATGGAAAATGAGATTTTACTTTCAGTTCAAGACCCTCTTTGAAAATAAGATTTTACTTTCAGTTTAGGACCCTCCTGAAAAATGAGATTTCACTTTACACCTAGCACCCTCTTGAAAATAGAATTTCAACTTATGTTCAGGACCTTCCTGAAAAATTGGATTTTACCTTATGTTTAGGAACCTTCTGAGAAATGAGATTTTACTTTCCGTTCAGGACCCTCTTGAGAAATGGGATTTTACTTTATGTTCAGAACCCTCCTGAAAATGGGATTTTACTTTCAGTTCTAGACCCTCCTAGAATATATGATTTTACTTTCAGTTCAGGACCTTCCTAGAAAATGGGATTTTACTTTCTGTTTAGGACCCTCCTGAAAAATGGGATTTTACTTTCTGTTTAGGACCCTGTTGAAAAATGGGATTTAGCTTTATGCTCAAGACCCTCCTGAAAAATGGGATTTTACTTTCTGTTCAGGACCCTGTTGAAAAATGGGATTTAGCATTATGTTCAGGACCCTCCTGAAAAATGGGATTTTACTTCATGTCCAGGACCCTCCTGAAAAATGGAATTTTACTTTCTATTCAGGACTCTTCTGAAAAATGGGATTATACTTTATGCTCAAGACCCTCCTGATATATGAGATTTTACTTTCTGTTCAGGACCCTCCTAAAAAATAGGATTTAACTTTATGTTCAGGACCCTCCTGAAAAATGGGATCTCACTTTTGTTCAGCACCTTTCTTAAAAAATGAGATTTCAATTTATGTTCGGGACCCTCCTAAAAAATGGGATTTCACTTTATGCTTAGGACCCTCCCAAAAATGGGATTTCACTTTATGTTTAGGACCCTCCTGAAAAGTAGGATTTCACTTTATGCTCAGGACCCTCCCAAAAATAGGATTTCACTTTATGTTTAGGACCCTCCTGAAAAATTGGATTTCACCTTATATTCAGGACCCTCCTGAAAAATGAGATTTTACTTTCTCATCATGTCCCTCCAAAAAATGGGATTTCACCTTATGTTTAGGACCCTCTTGAAAAATAGGATTTCACTTTATCTTCAGGACCCTCCTGAAAAATGAGATTTTACTTTCTGATCAGCACCCTCCTGAAAAATGAGATTTCAAATTATGTTTAGGACCTTCCTGAAAAATGGGATTTTACTTTCTATTTAGGACCCTCCTAGAATATGGGATTCTACTTTCTGTTGAGGACCCTTCTGGAAAACAGGATTTTACTTTCTGTTCAGGACCCTTCTGAAAATGGGATTTTACTTTCTTTTCAGGACCCTCCTGAAAAATGGGATTTCACTTTCTGTTCAGGACCCAATTGAAAAATGGGACTTTACTTTATGTTCAGGACCCTTCTGAAAAATGGGATCTCACTTTATGTTCAGACCCTCCTGAAAAATGAGATTTTACTTTCTGTTCAGGACCGTGTTGAAAAATGGGATTTAACTTTATGTTCAGGACCCTCCTGAAAAATGGGATTTTACTTTAAGTCCAGGACCCTCCTGAAAAATGGAATTTTACTTACTATTCAAGACTCTTCAGAAAAATGGGATTTTACTTTATGCTCAAGACCCTCCTGAAATACGGAATTTTACTTTCTGTTCAGGACCCACCTGAAAAATAGGATTTAACTTTATGCTCAGGACCCTCCTGAAAAATGGGATTTCATATTATGACCAGGACCCTCCTGAAAAATGGAATTTTACTTTCTGTTTAGGACTCTTCTGAAAAATGGGATCTCACTTTATGTTCAGCACCTTTCTTAAAAAATGAGATTTCAATTTATGTTCGGGACCCTCCTAAAAAATGGGATTTTACTATACGCTCAGGACCCTCCCAAAAATGGGATTTCACTTTATATTTAGGACCCTCCTGAAAAATAGGATTTCACCTTATATTCAGGACCCTCCTGAAAAATGAGATTTTTGATTCTGTTCCGGACCCTCCTAAAAAATGAGATTTCACATTATGTTTAGGACCTTCTTGGAAAATGGGATTTTACTTTCTGTTCAGGACTCTCCTAGAAAATGGGATTTTACTTTCTGTTCAGGACCCTCATAAAAAATGGGATTTTATTTTGTTCAGGACCCTCATGAAAAATGGGATTTCACTTTATGTTCAGAACCATCCTGGAAAATGATATTTTACTTTCAGTTCAAGGCCCACCTAGAAAATATGATTTTACTTTCAGTTCAGGACCCTCCTGAAAAATGAGATTTCACTTTACGCCTAGGACCCTCCTAAAAAATAGAATTTAAACTTATGTTCCGGACCTTCCTGAAAAATGAGATTTTACCTTATGTTCAGGACCCTTCTGAGAAATAAGATTTTACTTTCCGTTTCAGGACCCTCCTGAGAAATGGGATTTCACTTTATGTTCAAAACCCTCCTGAAAATGGGATTTTACTTTCAGTTCTAGACCCACCTAGAATATATGATTTTACTTTAAGTTTAGGACCTTCCTAGAAAATGGGATTTTACTTTCTGTTTAGGACGCTCCTGAAAAATGGGATTTTACTTTCTGTTTAGGACCCTCCTGAAGAATGCGACTTTACTTTATTTTCAGGACCCTCCTGACAAATGGAACTTTACTTTATGTTTAGGTCCCTCCTGAAAATTGGGATTTTACTTTATGCTCAGGACCCTCCTGAAAAATAGAATTTTACTTTATGTTCAGAACCCTCCTGAAAAATAGAATTATACTTTCTATTCAGGACCCTCCTGAAAAAATAAGATTTTACTTTCTGTTCCGGACCCTCCTGAAAAATAGGATTTCAGTTTATGTTCAGGACCATCCTAAAATATGAGATTTCACTTTATGTTCAGGACTCTCCTGAAAAATGGGAATTCACTTTATGTTCAGGACCCTCCTAAAAAATGAGATTTTAGATTCTGTTCAGGACCCTTTTGAAAATCGGATTTTACTTTCTTTTTAGGACCCTCCTGAAAAATGGGATTTAACTTTCTGTTCAGGACCCTTTTTAAAAATGGGACTTTACTTTATATTCAGGACCATCCTGAAAAATAGGATTTCAGTTTAAGTTTGGGACCCTCCTAAAAAATGGAATTTTACTTTATTCTCAGGACCCTCCAAAAAATGGGATTTTACCTTATGTTTAGGACCATCCTGAAAAATTGGATTTCAACTTATGTTTAGGACCCTCCTGAAAAATGAGATTTTACTTTCTGATCAGGAACCTCCTGAAAAATAAGATTTCACATTATGTTTAGGACCTTCCTGGAAAATGGGATTTTACTTTGTGTTTATGACCCTCTAACCAAATGGGATTCTACTTTCTGTTCAAGACTTTCCTGGAAAAAAGAATTTTCCTTTCTGTTCAGGACCCTTATGAAAATGGGATTTTACTTTCTTTTAGGGACCCTCCTGAAAAATGGGATTTTACTTTCTGTTCAGGACCCTTTTGAAAAATGGGACTTTACTTTATGTTCAGGAACCTTATGAAAAATGGGATCTCACTTAATGTTCAGCATCCTTCTGAAAAAATGAGATTTCAGTTTATGTTCGAGACGTTCCTAAAAAATGGGATTTCAGTTTATGCTCAGGACCCTACCAAAAATGGGATTTCACCTTTTGTTTAGGGCCCTCCTAAAAAATAGGATTTCACCTTATGTTCAGGACCCTCCTGAAAAATATGATTTTACTTTCTGTTCAAGACCCTCCTAAAAAATGAGACTTCACATTACGTTTAGGACCTTCCTGGAAAATTGGATTTTACTTTCGATTTAGGACCCTCCTAGAAAATGGGATTCTACTTTCTGTTTAGGACCCTCCTGGAAAACAGGATTTTACTTTCTGTTCAGGACCCTTCTGAAAATGGGAATTTACTTTCTTTTCAGGACCCTCCTGAAAATTGGGATTTAACTTTCTGCTCAGGACCCTCTTGAAAAATGGGACTTTACTTTATGTTCAAGACCCTCCTAAAAAATAGAACTTTACTTTATGTTCAGGACCATCCTGAAAATTGGTATTTTAGTTTATGCTCAGGACCCTTCTGAAAAATGGGACTATACTTTATGTTCAGGACCCTCCTAAAAAATAGAACTTTACTTTATGTTCAGCACCATCCTGAAAATTGGTATTTTACTTTATGCTCAGGACCCTCCTGAAAATAGAATTTTACTTTATGTTCAGGACCCTCCTAAACAATGGAATTTCACTTTATGTTCGGGACCCTCCTGAAAAATATGATTTCTCTTTATGTTCAGGACCCTCTTGAAAAAATGGAATTTTAGTTCCTGTTAAGGACTCTCCTGAGAAATGGGATTTTAGTTTATGCTCAAGACCCTCCTAAAAAATGGGATTTTACTTTCTGTTCAGGACCCTGTTGAAAAATGGGATTTAACTTTATGTTCAGGATCCTCCTTAAAAATTGGATTTTACTTTAAGTCCAGGACCCTCCTGAAAAATGGAATTTTACTTTCTATTCAGGACACTTCTGAAAAATGGGATTTTACTTTATGCTCAAGACCCTCCTGAAATATGGGATTTTACTTTCTGTTCAGGACCCTACTGAAAAATAGGATTTAACTTTATGTTCAGGACCCTCCTAAAAAATGGGATTTCACATTATGTCCAGCACCCTCCTGAAAAATGAGATTTTAGATTCTGTTCAGGACCCTCCTGAAAAATGAGATTTCACATTATGTTTAGGACCTTCCTGGAAAATGGGATTTTACTTTGTGTTCAGAACCCTCTTAGAAAATGGGATTTTACTTTCTGTTCAGGTCCCTCATGAAAAATAGGATTTTTCTTTTTGTTCAGGACCCTCAAGAAAATTTGTATTTCACTTTATGTTCAGAACCTTCCTGGAAAATGAGATTTAACTTTCAGTTCAAGACCCTCCTAGAAAATATGATTTTACTTTCAGTACAGGACTCTCCTGAAAAATGAGATTTCACTTTACGCCTAGGACCCTCCTGAAAAATAAAATTTCACCTTATGTTCAGGATCCTCCTGAAAAATGGGATTTTACCTTATGTTCAGGACCCTTATGAGAAATGAGATTTTACTTCCCGTTCAGGACCCTCCTAAGAAATGGGATTTCACTTTATGTTCAGAACCCTCCTGGAAAATGAGATTTTTCTTTCAGTTCTAGACCCTCCTAGAAAATATGATTTTACTTTCAGTTTAGGACCTTCCTAGAAAATGGGATTTTACTTTCTATTTAGGACACTCCTGAAAAATGGGATTTTTCTTTCTGTTTAGGATCCTCCTGAAAAATGGGACTTTAATTTCTGTTCAGGACCTTCCTAACAAATGGAACTTTACTTTATGTTTAGGACCCTCCTGAAAATTGAGATTTTACTTTATGCTCAGGACCCTCCTGAAAAATAAAATTTTACTTTATGTTCCGGACCCTCCTAAAAAATAGAATTATACTTTCTATTCAGGACACTCCTCAAAAAATAAGATTTTACTTTCTGTTCTGGACCCTCCTGAAAAATGAAATTTCAGTTTATGTTCAGGACCATCCTAAAATATGAAAATTCACTTTATGTTCAGGACTCTCCTAAAAAATGGGATTTCACTTTATGTTCAGGACCTTCCTGAAAAATGGGATTTTACTTTATGTACAGGACCCTCGTAAAAAATGAGATTTTACTGTCTGTCCAGGATCCTCCTGAAAAATGGAATTTCACTTTATGCTCAAGACTGTCCTGAAAAAAGGTATTTTTATTTTATATTCAGGACTCTTCCAAAAAATGGGATTTTACTTTATATCTAGGACCCTCCTAAAAAATGAGATTTTACTTTCTGTTCAGGACCCTCCTGAAGAATGGAATTTCACTTTATGTTCAGGACCATCCTGAAAAGTAAGATCTCACTATATGTTCAGGACCCTCCAAAAAAATGAGATTTCGCTTTATGCTCAGGACCCTCCTGAAAAATAGAATTTTGCCTTATGTTAAGGACCCTCCTGAAAAATGGGATTTAACCTTATGTTCTGGACCCTCCTGAAAAATGGAATTTTTTCTTATGTTCAGGACCCTTCTAAGAAATGGGATTTGACTTTCTGTTCAGGTCCCTCCTGAAAATGAGATATCACTTTATGTTCAGGACCTTCATGGAAAATAAGGTTTTACTTTCTGTTCAGGACCCTCCTAGAAAATGGGATTCAACTTTTAGTTTAGGACCCTCTTAGAATATTGGATTTCACTTTATGTTCGGGATCCTCGTGAAAAATGGAACTTTACTTTATGTATAGGACCCCCCGACAAAATGGGACTTTACTTTATGTTAAGGACCCTCCTGAAAAATGGGACTTTACTTTATGTTCAGGACCCTCCCAAAAAATGAGATTTTACTTTATGATCAGGACCCTCCTGAAAAATAGGATTTTACTTAATGGTCAGGACCCTCTAGAAAAATGGAATTATATTTTTTGTTCAAGACCCTCCTGAAAAAATAGGATTTTACATTTTGCTCCGGACCCTCCTGAAAAATGGGATTTAACTTTATGTTCAGGATACTCATGAAAAATGGGATTTCATTTTACGTTTAGGTCTCTCCTGAAAAATGAGATTTTACTTTCTATTCAGAACCCTCCTAAAAAATGAGATTTTACTTTATATTCCGGACCCTCCTAAAAAATAGGAATTTTATTTATGCTAAGGACCCTCATGAAAAATGGGACTTTACTTTATGTTCAGGACCATCTTGAAAAATGAGATTTTACATTATGCTAAGTACCTTCCTGAAAAATGGGATTTTACTTTCTGTTCAGAACCTTCCTAAAAAATGGAATTTCACTTTATGCTCAGGACCCTCCTGAAAAATAGGATTTCTCTTTATGTTCAGGACCCTCCTAAAAAATAGAATTTTACTTCCTATTAAGGACTCTCCTGAAAAATGGGATTTTACTTTCTGTTCAGGACCCTCTTAAAAAATGGGATTTAACTTTATGTTCTGGACCCTCCTGAAAAATAGGATTTTACTTTAAGTACAGGACCCTCCTGAAAAATGGAATTTTAATTTCTATTCAGGACTCTTCTGAAAAATGGGATTTTACTTTATGCTCAAGACCCTCTTGAAAAATGGGATTTTACTTTCTATTCATGACCCGCCTGAAAAATAGGATTTAACTTTATGTTCAGGACCCTCCTAAAAAATAGGATTTCACATCATGTCCAGAACCCTCCTGAAAATGGAATTTTACTTTCGGTTCAGGACCCTTCTGAAAAATGGGATCTCACTTTACGTTTAGCACCCTTCTGAAAAAATGAGATTTCACTTTATGTTTGAGAACCTCCCAAAAAATGGGATTTAACTTTATGATCAGGACCCTCCCAAAAATGGGATTTCACCTTATGTTTAGGACCCTCCTGAAAAATAGGATTTCACCTTATGTTCAGGACCCTCCTGAAAAATAAGATTTCACATTATGTTTAGGACCTTCCTAGAAAATTGGATTTTATTTTCTGTTCAGGACCCTCTCATGAAAATAGGATTTTACTTTTTGTTCAGGACCCTCATGAAAAATGGGTTTTCACTTTAAGTTCAGAACCCTCCTGGAAAATGAGATTTTATTTTAACTTCAAGACCCTCCTAGAAAATATGATTTTACTTTCAGTTCAGGACTCTCCTGAAAAATGAGATTTCACTTTACGCCTAGGACCCTCCTGAAAAATGGAATTTCACCTTATGTTCAGGACCCTCCTGAAAAATTAGACTTTACTTTTTATACAAGACCCTCTTGAAAAATGAGATTTTACTTTCTATTCAGGACCCTCCTGAAAAATAGGATTATACTTTATGTTTAGGACACTCCTGAAAAATGGTATTTAACTTTATGTTTAGGACCCTCTTGAAAAAATGAGATTTTACTTTTTGCTCAAGACTCTCTTGAAAAATGGGACTTTACTTTATGTTCAAGACCCTCCTGAAAAATAGGACTTTACTTTATGAGCAGAACCCGTCTGAAAATATATGATTTCATTTTATATTTAGGACCCTCCTGAAAAATAGGACTTTACTTTATATTCAGGACCCTCTTGAAAAATGAGATTTTACTTTCCTGTTTAGGACGCTCCTGAAAAATAGGATTTTACTTTATGTTTAGGATACTCTTAAAAAATGGGATTTAATTTTATGTTTAAGACCCTCTTGAAAAAATGAGATTTTTCTTTCTGTTAAGGACCCTCCTGAAAAATGGGATATCAGTTTATGTTCAGGACCCTCCTAAAAATGAGATTTCACTTTATGTTCAGGACCCTAATTGAAAATAAGGGTTTACTTTCTGTTCAGGACCCTCGTAGAAAATGGAATTCTACTTTCAGTTTAGGACCCTCCTAGAAAATCGGATTTTACTTTCTGTTCAGGTCCCTCCTGAATAATGAGACTTTACGTTATGTTCAGGATCCTCCTGAAAAATAGAACTTTACTTTATGTTCAGGACCCTCCTTAAAAATGGGACTTTACTTTATGTTAAGGACCCTCCTAAAAAATGGGACTTTACTTTATGTTCCTACTCTCCTGAAAAATGAGATTTTTCTTTATGCACAGGACCCTCCTGAAAAATTGGATTTTACTTTATGTTCAGGACCCTCCTGAAAAATGAGATTTTACTTTATGTTCAGTACCCTACTGTATAATGGGAATTTACTTTATGTTCAGGACCATCCTGAATAAATTGGGCTTTAATTTATGTTCAGAACCATCCTGAAAAATGAGATTTTACATTATGCTCAGTATCCTCCTGAAAAATGAGATTTTTTACTTTCTGTTCAGGACTTTCCAAAAAAATGAAATTTCACTATATGTTCAGGCCCCTCCTGAAAAATAGCATTTCTTTTTATGTTTAGGACCCTCATGAAAAATGGAATTTTACTTTGTATTAAGGACTCTCCTGAAAAATGGGATTTTACTTTATGCTCAAGACCCTCCTGAAAAATGGGATTTTACTTTCTGTACAGGACCCTCTTGAAAAATAGGATTTAAATTTATGTTCAGGACCCTCCTGAAAAATGGGATTTCACTTTAAGTCCAGGACCCTCCTGAAAAATGGAATTTTACTTTCTATTCAGGACACTTCTGAAAAATGGGATTTTTCTTTATGCTCACGACCCTCCTAAAAATGGGATTTTACTTTCTGTTCAGGACCCTCCTGAAAAATGGGATTTAACTTTATGTTCAGGACCCTCCTGAAAAATGGGATTTCACATTATGTCCAGGACCCTCCTGAAAAATGGAATTTTACTTTCTATTCAGGACCCTTCTGAATAATGGAATCTCACTTTATGTTCAGCAACCTTCTGAAAAAATGAGATTTCACTTTATGTTTGGGACCATCGTCAAAAATGGAATTTCACTTTATGATCAGGACCCTCCCAAAAATGGGATTTCACCTTATGTTTAGGATCCTCCTGAAACATAGGATTTCACCTTATGTTCAGGACCCTCATAGATAATAGGATTCTACTTTCTGTTTAGTACCCTCATGGAAAACAGGATTTTACTTTCTGTTCAGGACCCTTCTGAAAAATTTGATTTTACTTTCTTTTCAGGACCCTCCTGAATAATAGGATTTTACTTTCTGTTCAGGACCCTCTTGAAAAATGGGACTTTAATTTATGTACAGGACCCTCCTAAAAAATAAGACTTTACTTTATGTTTAGGACCCTTCTAAAAATATGAGATTTCATTTTATGTTCAGGACCTTCCTGAAAAATGAGACTTTACTTTTTATACAGGACCCTATTGAAAAATGAGATTTTACTATCAATTCAGGACCCTCCTAAAAAAGAGGATTATACTTTATGTTTAGGACACTCCTGAAAAATGGTATTTAGCGTTATGTTTATGACCTTCTTGAAAAAATGACATTTTACTTTTTGCTCAGGACCCTCCTAAAAAGTGGGATTTTACTTTCTGTTTAGGATCCTCCTGAAAATGAGATTTTACTTTCTGTTTGGGACCCTCTTGAAAAATGGTATTTTACTTTATGTTCAGGACCCTCCTGAAAAATGGGACTTTACTTTATGTTCAGAACCCTCCTGAAAAATGGGATTTTACTTTATGTTCAGGACCCTCCTGAAAAAATGGGATTTTACTTTTTGCTCAGGACCCTCCTGAAAAATGGGATTTCATATTATGTACAGGACCTTCCTAAAAATAGAATTTTACTTTCTGTTCAGGACCCTTCTGAAAAATGGGATATCACTTTACGTTCAGCACCCTTCTGAAAAAATGAGATTTCAATTTATGTTCAGGACCCTCCTAAAAACATGGGATTTTACTTTATGCTCAGGACCCTCCCAAAAATGGGATTTCACTTTATATTTAGGACCCTCCTGAAAAATAGGATTTCACCTTATATTCAGGACCCTCCTAAAAAATGAGATTTCACATTATGTTTCGGACCTTCCTGAAAAATGGGATTTTTCTTTCTGTTCAGGACTCTCCTAGAAAATGGGATTTTACTTTCTGTTCAGGACCCTCATAAAAAATGGGATTTTACTTTTTGTTCAGGACCCTCATGAAAAATGGGATTTCACTTTACGTTTAGAACCATCATGGAAAATGAGATTTTACTTTCAGTTCAAGGCCCTCCTAGAAAATAAGATTTTACTTTCAGTTCAGGACCCTCCTGAAAAATGAGATTTCACTTTACACCTAGGACCCTCTTGAAAATAGAATTTCAACTTATGTTCAGGACCTTCCTGAAAAATTGGATTTTACCTTATGTTTAGGAACCTTCTGAGAAATGAGATTTTACTTTCCGTTCAGGACCCTCTTGAGAAATGGGATTTTACTTTATGTTCAGAACCCTCCTGAAAATGGGATTTTACTTTCAATTCTAGACCCTCCTAGAATATATGATTTTACTTTAAGTTCAGGACTTTCCTAGAAAATGGGATTTTACTTTCTGTTTAGGACCCTCTTGAAAAATGGGATTTTACTTTCTGCTTAGGACCCTATTGAAAAATGGAATTTAACTTTATGTTCAGGACCCTCCTGAAAATGGGATTTTACTTTCTGTTCAGGACCTTGTTGAAAAAGTGGATTTAACTTTATGTTCAGGACCCTCCTGAAAAATGGGATTTTACTTTAAGTCCAGGACCCTCCTGAAAAATGGAATTTTACTTTCTATTCAGGACTCTTCTGAAAAATGGGATTTTACTTTATGCTCAAGACCCTCCTGATATATGAGATTTTACTTTCTGTACAGGACCCTCCTAAAAAATAGGATTTAACTTTATGTTCAGGACCCTCCTGAAAAATGGGATCTCACTTTATGTTCAGCACCTTTCTTAAACAATGAGATTTCAATTTATGTTCGGGACCCTCCTAAAAAATGGGATTTCACTTTATGCTTAGGACCCTCCCAAAAATGGGATTTCACTTTATGTTTAGGACCCTCCTGAAAAGTAGGATTTCACTTTATGCTCAGGACCCTCCCAAAAATGGGATTTCACTTTATGTTTAGGACCGTCCCGAAAAATAGGATTTAACCTTATATTTAGGACCTTCCTGAAAATTGAGATTTTACTTTCTGATCATGACCCTCCGAAAAATGGGATTTCACCTTATGTTTAGGACCCTACTGAAAAATAGGATTTCACGTTATGTTCAGGACCCTCTTGAAAAATGAGATTTTCCTTTTTGATCAGGACCCTCCTGAAAAATGAGATTTCAAATTATGTTTAGGACCTTCCTGGAAAATGGGATTTTACTTTCTGTTTAGGACCCCCCTAGAAAATGGGATTCTACTTTTTGTTTAGGACCCTCCTGGAAAACAGGATTTTAGTTTCTCTTCATGACCCTTCTGAAAATGGGATTTTACTTTCTTTTCAGGACCCTCCTAAAAAATGGGATTTTACTTTATGTTTAGGACCCTCCTGAAAAATGGGATTTTACTTTATGTTTAGGCCCCCTACTGGAAAATGGGTTTTTACTTTAGGTTTAGGACACTCCTGAAAAATGGGATTTTACTTTCTGTTCAGGACCCTCCTAAAAAATGGGATTTTACTTTATGTTCAGGACCCTCCTGAAAAATGGGATTTTACTTCCTGATCAGGACCCTCCTGAAAAAAGGGATTATACTTTCTGGTCAGGACGCTCCTGAAAAATGCGATTTTACTTTATGTTCAGGACCCTCCTGAAAAATGGGTTTTTACTTTCTATTCAGGACCCTCCTGAAAAATGGGATTTTACTTCTATTCAGGACCCTCTTGAAAAATGGGATTTTACTTTCTGTTCAAGACCCTCCTGAAAAATGGGATTTTACTTTCTGTTCAGGACCCTCCTAAAAAATGGGATTTTACTTTCTGTTTAGGTCCTTCCTGAAAAGTGGGATTTTACTTTCTGTTCAGGACCCTCCTGAAAAATGGGATTTTACTTCCTGTGCAGGACCCTCCTGAAAAATGGGATTTTACTTTTTGCTCAGGCCCTCCTGAAAAAAATGGGATTTTACTTTCTATTCAGGACTCTCCTGAAAAATGAGATTTTACTTATGTTCAGGACAATCCTGAAAAATGGGATTTTACTTTCTGTTCAGGACCTTCCTAAAAAATGGGATTTTACATTCTGTTCAGGACCCTGCTAAGAAATGGGATTTGACTTTATGTTCAGGGCCCTCCTAAAAAATGGGATTTTACTTTATATTCAGGACCCTCCTGAAAAATGGGATTTTACTTCATGATCAGGTCCCTCCTGAAAAATGGAATTATACTTTCTGTTCAGGACCATCCTGAAAAATGCGATTTTACTTTATGTTCAGGACCCTCCTAAAAAAATGGGATTTTACTTTCTCTTCAGTACCCTCATGAAAAATGAGATTTTACTTCTGTTCAGGACCCTCCTGAAAAATGGGATTTTACTTTCTGTTCAAGACCCTCCTGAAAAATGGGATTTTACTTTCTGCTCAGGACCCTCCTAAAAAATGGAATTTTACTTTCTGTTCAGGACCCTCCTGAAAATGGGATTTTAATTTATGTTCAGGACCCTCCTGAAAAATGGGATTTTACTTTCTGTGCAGGACCCTCCTGAAAAATGGGATTTTACTTTCTGTTCAGGACCCTTCTAAAAAAAATGGGATTTTACTTTTGTTCAGGACCCTCCTGAAAAATGGGATTTTAATTTATGTTCAGGACCCTCCTAAATAATGGGATTTTACTTTCTGTGCAGGACCCTCATAAAAAAATAGGATTTTACTTTCTGTTCAGGACCCTCCTGAAAAAAATGGGATTTTACTTCCTTTCAGGACCCTCTTAAAAATTGGGATTTTACTTTCTGTTCAGGACACTCCAGAAAAATGGGATTTTACTTCATGATCAGGAACCTCCTGAAAAATGGGATTATACTTTCTGTTCAGGACCATCCTGAAAAATACGATTTTACTTAATGTTCGGGACCCTCCTGAAAAATGGGATTTTACATTCTGTTCAGGACCCTCCTGAAAAATGAGATTTCACCTTATGTTTAGGACCCACCTGAAACATAGGATTTCACCATATGTTCAGGACCCTCCTGAAAAATGAGATTTTACTTTTTGTTCCGGACCCTCTTGTATAATAGGATTTTACTTTCTGTTCAGGACCCTCCTAGATAATAGGATTCTACTTTATGTTCAGGACCCTCATGGAAAACAGGATTTTACTTTCTGTTCAGGACCCTCCTGAAAAATGGGATTTCACTTTATGTTCAGGAGCCTACTGAAAAATGGGATTTAACTTTATGATCAGGACACTCTTGATAATTGGAATTTCATTTTACGTTTAGGAATCTCCTGAAAAATGGGATTTTACTTTCTGTTCAGGACCCTTCTGAAAAATGAGATTTTACTTTATGTTCAGAATCCTTTTGAAAAATGGAAATTTACTTTATGTTCAGGACCATCCTGAAAAATGGGACTTTACTTTATGTTCAGATTCATCCTGAAAAATGAGATTTTACATTATGCTCAGTACCCTCCTGAAAAATAAGATTTTACTTTCTGTTCAGGACTTTCCTAAAAAATAAAATTTCACTTTATGTTCAGGACCCTCTTCAAAAATGGAATTTTATTTCCTATTAAGGACTCTCCTGAAAAATGGAATTTTACTTTATGCTCAAGACCATCCTGAAAAATGGGATTTTACTTTCTGTTCAGGACCCTCTTGAAAAATGGGATTTAACTTTATGTTCAGGACCCTCCTGAAAATGGGATTTTACTTCAAGTCCAGGACCCTCCTGAAAAATAGAATTTTACTTTCTATTCAGGACTCTTCTGAAAAGTGGGATTTCACTTTATCATCAAGACACTCCTGAAAATGGGATCTTACTTTCTGTTCAGGACCCTTCTGAAAAATAGGATTTAACTTTATGTTCAGGACCCTACTGAAAATGGGGTTTCACATTAAGTCCAGTACCCTCCTGAAAAATGGAATTTTACTTTCTGTTCAGGACCCTGCTGAATAATGGGATCTCACTTTATGTTCAGCACCCTTCTGAAAAATGCGATTTCACTTTATGTTTGGGACCCTCCTAAAAAATGGGATTTCACTTTATGCTCAAGACCCTCCAAAAAATGGGATTTCACCTTATGTTTAGGACCCTCCTGAAATATAGGATTTCACCATATGTTCAGGACCCTCCTAAAAAATGAGATTTTACTTTTTGTTCTGGACCCTCTTGTATAATAGGATTTTACTTTCTGTTCAGGACCCTCCTAGATAATAGGATTCTACTTTCTGTTCAGGACCCTCAGGGAAAATAGGATTTTACTTTCTATTCAGGACCCTTCTGAAAAATTGGATTTTACTTTCTTTTTAGGACCCTCCTGAATAATAGGATTTTACTTTCTGTTCAGGATCCTCCTGAAAAATGGGATTTCACTTTATGTTCAGGACCTTACTAAAAAATGGGATTTAACTTTATGTTCAGGACACTCTTGAAAAATGGAATTTCATTTTACGTTTAAGACTCTCTTGAAAAATGGGATTTTACTTTTTGTTCAGGACCCTCCTGAAAAATGAGATTTTACTTTATGTTTAGGACCCTACTGAAAAATGGGAATTTACTTTATGTTCAGGACCATCTTGAAAAATAGGACTTTACTTTATGTTCAGATTCATCCTGAAAAATGAGATTTTACATTATGCTCAATACCCTCCTGAAAAATAAGATTTTACTTTCTGTTCAGGACTTTCCTAAAAAATAAAATTTCACTTTATGTTCAGGCCCATGAAAAATAGGATTTCTCTTTATGTTCAGGACCCTCTTGAAAAATGGAATTTTGCTTCCTATTAAGGACTCTCCTGAAAAATGGGATTTTACTTTATGCTCAAGACCATCCTGAAAAATGGGATTTTACTTTCTGTTCAGGTCCCTCTTGAAAAATGGGATTTAACTTTATGTTCAGGACCCTCCTGAAAATGGGATTTTACTTCAAGTCCAGGACCCTCCTGAAAAATAGAATTGTACTTTCTATTCAGGACTCTTCTGAAAAGTGGGATTTCACTTTAACCTCAAGAAACTCCTGAAAATGGGATCTTACTTTCTGTTCAGGACCCTTCTGAAAAATAGGATTTAACTTTATGTTCAGGACCCTCCTGAAAATGGGGATTTCACATTATGTCTAGTACCCTCCTGAAAAATGGAATTTTACTTTCTGTTCAGGACCCTGCTGAATAATGGGATCTCACTTTATGTTCAGCTCCCTTCTGAAAAAATGAGATTTCACTTTATGTTTGGGACCCTCCTAAAAAATGGGATTTCACTTTATGCTCAAGACCCTCCCAAAAATGGGATTTCACCTTATGTTTAGGACCCTCCTGAAATATAGGATTTCACCATATGTTCAGGACCCTCCTGAAAAATGAGATTTTACTTTTTGTTCTGGACCCTCTTGTATAATAGGATTTTACTTTCTGTTCAGGACCCTCCAAGATAATAGGATTCTACTTTCTGTTGAGGACCCTCAGGGAAAATAGGATTTTACTTTCTATTCAGGACCCTTCTGAAAAATTGGATTTTACTTTCTTTTTAGGACCCTCCTGAATAATAGGATTTTACTTTCTGTTCAGGATCCTCCTGAAAAATGGGATTTCACTTTATGTTCAGGACCTTACTAAAAAATGGGATTTAACTTTATGTTCAGGACACTCTTGAAAAATGAAATTTCATTTTACGTTTAAGACTCTCTTGAAAAATAGGATTTTACTTTCTGTTCAGGTCCCTCCTGAAAAATGAGATTTTACTTTATGTTCAGGACCCTACTGAAAAATGGGAATTTACTTTATGTTCAGGACCATCCTGAAAAATAGGACTTTACTTTATGTTCAGATTCATCCTGAAAAATGAGATTTTACATTATGCTCAGTACCCTCCTGAAAAATAAGATTTTACTTTCTGTTCAGGACTTTCCTAAAAAATAAAATTTCACTTTATGTTCAGGCCCATGAAAAATAGGATTTCTCTTTATGTTCAGGACCCTCTTGAAAAATGGAATTTTACTTCCTATTAAGGACTCTCCTGAAAAATGGGATTTTACTTTATGCTCAAGACCATCCTGAAAAATGGGATTTTACTTTCTGTTCAGGACCCTCTTGAAAAATGGGATTTAACTTTATGTTCAGGACCCTCCTGAAAATGGGATTTTACTTCAAGTCCAAGACCCTCCTGAAAAATAGAATTTTACTTTCTATTCAGGACTCTTCTGAAAAGTGGGATTTCACTTTATCCTCAAGACACTCCTGAAAATGGGATCTTACTTTCTGTTCAGGACCCTTCTGAAAAATAGGATTGAACTTTATGTTCAGGACCCTCCTGAAAATGGGGATATTACATTATATCCAGTACCCTCCTGAAAAATGAAATTTTACTTTCTGTTCAGGACCTTGCTGAATAATGGGATCTCACTTTATGTTCAGCACCCTTCTGAAAAAATGAGATTTCACTTTA
>CM061553.1:204600776-204733153 GCA_030864225.1 Capsicum baccatum var. pendulum
AAAGTCCCATTTTTCAGGAGGGTCCTGAACATCAAATGAAATCTTATATTTTCAGAAGGATCCTGAACATAAAGTAAAATTCTATTTTTCAGGAGGGTCCTGAACATAAAGTAAAGTCCCATTTTTCAAGAGAGTCCTGAACAGAAAGTTAAATCCCATTTTTCAGGAGGATTCTGAACATAAAGTAGAGTCCCATTTTTTAGGAGGGTCCTAAACATAAAGTAAAGTCCCATTTTTCAAGAGGGTCCTAAACAAAAAGTATAATCCCATTTTTCAGGAGAGTCCTAAACAGAAAGTAAAATCCTATTTTTCAGGAGGGTCCTGAAAATAAAGTAAAATCCTATTTTTCAGAAGAGCCCTGAACATAAAGTTAAATCTCATTTTTCAGAAGGATCCTGAACATAAGGTAAAATCCTTTTTTTCAGGAGGGTCCTAAACATAAGGTGAAATCCAATTTTTGGGAGGGTCCTGAACATAAAGTGAAATTCTATTTTTTAGGAGGCTCCCGAACGTAATGTGAAATCTCATTTATTTAGAAGGCTGCTGAACATAAAGTGAGATCCCATTTTTCAGAAGGGTTCTGAATAGTGAGTAAAATTTAATTTTTCAGGAGGGTCCTGGACATAATGTGAAAATACCAATTTTCAGAAGGGTCCTGACCATGAAGTTAAATCCCATTTTACAGGAGGGTCCTTAACATAAAGTAAATTCCCATTTTTTAGGAGGGTCCTGAACAGAAAGTAAAATCCAATTTTTCTGGAGGGTCCTGAACATAAAGTGAAATCCCAGTTTTCAGGAGAGTCCTGAACATAATGTTTAATCTCATTTTTTCAGGAGGGTCCGGAACATAAACTGATATCCTATTTTTCAGGAGGGTCCTGAATAGAAAGTAAAATCCCATTTTTTCAAGAGGGTCCTAAACATAAAGTTAAATCCCATTTTTCAGGAGTGTCCTAAACATAAAGTAAAATCCTATTTTTCAGGAGGGTCCTAAACAGAAAGTAAAATCTGATTTTTCAAGAGGGTCCTGAATATAAAGTGAAGTCCCATTTTTCAGGAGGGTCTTGAACATAAAATGAAATCTCATATTTTCAGAAGGGACCTGAACATAATGTAAAGTCCTATTTTTCAGAACGGTCCTGAACATAAAGTAAAGTCCCATTTTTTAAGAGGGTCCTGAACAGAAAGTAAAATCCCATTTTTCAAGAGGGTCCTGGAAATAAAGTAAAATCCCATTTTTCAGAAGGGTCCTGAACAGATAGTAAAATCCTGTTTTCCATGAGGGTCCTGAACAGAAAGTAAAATCTCATTTTTCAAAAGGGTCCGAAATATAAAGTAAAGTCCCATTTTTCAGGAGGGTCCTGAACATCAAATGAAATCTTATATTTTCAGAAGGGTCCTGAACATAAAGTAAAGTTCTATTTTTCAGGAGGGTTCGGAACATAAAGTAAAGTCCCATTTTTCAAGAGAGTCCTGAACAAAAAGTTAAATCCCATTTTTCAGGAGGATTCTGACCATAAAGTAAAGTCCCATTTTTCAGGTGGGTCCTAAACATAAAGTAAAGTCCCAATTTTCAAGAGAGTCCTAAACAAAAAGTAAAATCCCATTTTTCAGGAGAGTCCTGAACAGAAAGTATAATCCTATTTTTCAAGAGGATCCTGAACATAAAGTGAAATCCCATTTTTTAGACGAGTCCTAAACATAAAGTTAAATCTCATTTTTCAGAAGGATCCTAAACATAAGGTGAAATCCTTTTTTTCAGGAGGGTCCTAAACATAAGGTGAAATCCCATTTTTGGGAGGGTCCTGAACATAAAGTGAAATTCTATTTTTTAGGAGGCTCCCGAACGTAAAGTGAAATCTCATTTATTCAGAAGGGTGCTGAACATATAGTGAGATCCCATTTTTCAGAAGGGTTCTGAATAGTGAGTAAAATTTAATTTTTTAGGAGGGTCCTGGACATAATGTGAAAATAAAATTTTTCAGAAGGGTCCTGAACATGAAGTTACATCCCATTTTTCAGGAGGGTCCTTAACATAAAGTAAATTCCCATTTTTTAGGAGGGTCCTGAACAGAAAGCAAAATCCAATTTTTCTGGAGGGTCCTGAACATAAAGTGAAATACCATTTTTCAGGAGAGTCCTGAACATAATGTTTAATCTCATTTTTTCAGGAGGGTCCGGAACATTAACTGATATCCTATTTTTCAGGAGAGTCCTGAATAGAAAGTAAAATCCCATTTTTTCAAGAGGGTCGTAAACATAAAGTTAAATCCCATTTTTCAGGAGTGTCCTAAACATAAAGTAAAATCCTATTTTTCAGGAGGGTCCAGAACAGAAAGTAAAATCTCATTTTTCAAGAGGGTCTTGAAAATAAAGTAAAATCCCATTTTTCAGAAGGGTCCTGAACAGATAGTAAAATCCTGTTTTCCAGGAGGGTCCTGAACAGAAAGTAAAATCTCATTTTTCAAAAGGGTCCTAAATATAAAGTAAAGTCCCATTTTTCAGGAGGGTCCGGAACATCAAATGAAATCTTATATTTTCAGAAGGGTCCGGAACATAAAGTAAAGTTCTATTTTTCAGGAGGGTCCTGAACATAAAGTAAAGTCCCATTTTTCAAGAGAGTCCTGAACAAAAAGTTAAATCCCATTTTTCAGGAGGATTGTGACCATAAAGTAAAGTCCCATTTTTCAGGTGGGTCCAAAACATAAAGTAAAGTCCTATTTTTCAAGAGGGTCCTAAACAAAAAGTAAAATCCCATTTTTCAGGAGAGTCCTGAACAGAAAGTATAATCCGATTTTTCAGGAGGGTCCTGAACATAAAGTGAAATCCCATTTTTCAGAAGAGTCCTGAACATAAAGTTAAAACTCATTTTTCAGAAGGATCCTGAACATAAGGTAAATTCCTTTTTTTCAGGAGGGTCCTAAACATAAGGTGAAATCTCATTTTTGGGAGGGTCCTGAACATAAAGTGAAATTCTATTTTTTAGGAGGCTCCCGAACGTAAAGTGAAATCTCATTTATTCAGAAGGGTGCTGAACATAAAGTGAGATCCCATTTTTCAGAAGGGTTCTGAATAGTTAGTAAAATTTAATTTTTCAGGAGGGTCCTGGACATAATGTGAAAATACCATTTTTCAGAAGGGTCCTGAACATGAAGTTAAATCTCATTTTTCAGGAGGGTCCTTAACATAATGTTTAATCTCATTTTTTCAGGAGGGTCCGGAACATAAACTGATATCCTATTTTTCAGGAGGGTCCTGAATAGAAAGTAAAATCCCATTTTTTCAAGAGGGTCCTAAACATAAAGTTAAATCCCATTTTTCAGGAGTGTCCTAAACATAAAGTAAAATCCTATTTTTCAGGAAGGTCCTAAACAGAAAGTAAAATCTCATTTTTCAAGAGGGTCCTGAATATAAAGTGAAGTCCCATTTTTCAGGAGGGTCTTGAACATAAAATGAAATCTCATATTTTCAGAAGGGACCTGAACATAATGTAAAGTCCTATTTTTCAGAACGGTCCTGAACATAAAGTAAAGTCCCATTTTTTAAGAGGGTCCTGAACAGAAAGTAAAATCCTATTTTTCAAGAGGGTCCTGAAAATAAAGTAAAATCCCATTTTTCAGAAGGGTCCTGAACAGATAGTAAAATCCTGTTTTCCATGAGGGTCCTGAACAGAAAGTAAAATCTCATTTTTCAAAAGGGTCCGAAATATAAAGTAAAGTCCCATTTTTCAGGAGGGTCCTGAACATCAAATGAAATCTTATATTTTCAGAAGGGTCCTGAACATAAAGTAAAGTTCTATTTTTCAGGAGGGTCCGGAACATAAAGTAAAGTCCCATTTTTCAAGAGAGTCCTGAACAAAAAGTTAAATCCCATTTTTCAGGAGGATTCTGACCATAAAGTAAAGTCCCATTTTTCAGGTGGGTCCTAAACATAAAGTAAAGTCCCAATTTTCAAGAGAGTCCTAAACAAAAAGTAAAATCCCATTTTTCAGGAGAGTCCTGAACAGAAAGTATAATCCTATTTTTCAAGAGGGTCCTGAACATAAAGTGAAATCCCATTTTATAGACGAGTCCTAAACATAAAGTTAAATCTCACTTTTTAGAAGGATCCTGAACATAAGGTAAAATCCTTTTTTTCAGGAGGGTCCTAAACATAAGGTGAAATCCCATTTTTGGGAGGGTCCTGAACATAAAGTGAAATTCTATTTTTTAGGAGGCTCCCGAACGTAAAGTGAAATCTCATTTATTCAGAAGGGTGCTGAACATATAGTGAGATCCCATTTTTCAGAAGGGTTCTGAATAGTGAGTAAAATTTAATTTTTCAGGAGGGTCCTGGACATAATGTGAAAATACCATTTTTCAGAAGGGTCCTGAACATGAAGTTACATCCCATTTTTTAGGAGGGTCCTTAACATAAAGTAAATTCCCATTTTTTAGGAGGGTCCTGAACAGAAAGTAAAATCCAATTTTTCTGGAGGGTCCTGAACATAAAGTGAAATACCATTTTTCAGGAGAGTCCTGAACATAATGTTTAATCTCATTTTTTCAGGAGGGTCCGGAACATTAACTGATATCCTATTTTTCAGGAGAGTCCTGAATAGAAAGTAAAATCCCATTTTTTCAAGAGGGTCGTAAACATAAAGTTAAATCCCATTTTTCAGGAGTGTCCTAAACATAAAGTAAAATCCTATTTTTCAGGAGGGTCCAGAACAGAAAGTAAAATCTCATTTTTCAAGAGGGTCCTGAAAATAAAGTAAAATCCCATTTTTCAGAAGGGTCCTGAACAGATAGTAAAATCCTGTTTTCCAGGAGGGTCCTGAACAGAAAGTAAAATCTCATTTTTCAAAAGGGTCCTAAATATAAAGTAAAGTCCCATTTTTCAGGAGGGTCCGGAACATCAAATGAAATCTTATATTTTCAGAAGGGTCCGGAACATAAAGTAAAGGTTTATTTTTCAGGAGGGTCCTGAACATAAAGTAAAGTCCCATTTTTCAAGAGAGTCCTGAACAAAAAGTTAAATCCCATTTTTCAGGAGGATTGTGACCATAAAGTAAAGTCCGATTTTTCAGGTGGGTCCAAAACATAAAGTAAAGTCCTATTTTTCAAGAGGGTCCTAAACAAAAAGTAAAATCCCATTTTTCAGGAGAGTCCTGAACAGAAAGTATAATCCGATTTTTCAGGAGGGTCCTGAACATAAAGTGAAATCCCATTTTTCAGAAGAGTCCTGAACATAAAGTTAAATCTCATTTTTCAGAAGGATCCTGAACATAAGGTAAAATCCTTTTTTTCAGGAGGGTCCTAAACATAAGGTGAAATCTCATTTTTGGGAGGGTCCTGAACATAAAGTGAAATTCTATTTTTTAGGAGGCTCCCGAACGTAAAGTGAAATCTCATTTATTCAGAAGGGTGCTGAACATAAAGTGAGATCCCATTTTTCAGAAGGGTTATGAATAGTTAGTAAAATTTAATTTTTCAGGAGGGTCCTGGACATAATGTGAAAATACCATTTTTCAGAAGGGTCCTGAACATGAAGTTACATCCCATTTTTCAGGAGGGTCCTTAACATAAAGTAAATTCCCATTTTTTACGAGGGTCTTGAACAGAAAGTAAAATCCTATTTTTCTGGAGGGTCCTGAACATAAAGTGAAATCCCATTTTTCAGGAGAGGCCTGAACATAATGTTAAATCTTATTTTTTCAGGAGGGTCCGGAACATAAACTGATATCCTATTTTTCAGGAGGGTCCTGAATAGAAAGTAAAATCCCATTTTTTCAAGAGGGTCCTAAACATAAAGTTAAATCCCATTTTTCAGGAGTGTCCTAAACATAAAGTAAAATCCTATTTTTCACGAGGGTCCTGAACAGAAAGTAAAATCTCATTTTTTAAGAGGGTCCTAAATATAAAGTAAAGTCCCATTTTCCAGGAGGGTCTTGAACATAAAATGAAATCTCATATTTTCAGAAGGGACCTGAACGTAATGTAAAGTCCTATTTTTCAGAACGGTCCTGAACATAAAGTAAAGTTCCATTTTTTAAGAGGGTCCTGAACAGAAAGTAAAATCCCATTTTTCAAGAGGGTCCTGAAAATAAAGTAAAATCCCATTTTTCAGGAAGGGTCCTGAACAGATAGTAAAATCCTGTTTTCCAGTAGGGACCTGAACAGAAAGTAAAATCTCATTTTTCAAAAGGGGCCTGAATATCAAGTAAAGTCCCATTTTTCAGGAGGGTCCTGAACATCAAATGAAATCTTATATTTTCAGAAGGGTCCTGAACATAAAGTAAAGTTCTATTATTCAGGAGGGTCCTGAACATAAAGTAAAGTCCCATTTTTCAAGAGAGTCCTGAACAAAAAGTTAAATCCCATTTTTCAGGAGGATTCTGAACATAAAGAAAAGTCCCATTTTTCAGGAGGATCCTAAACATAAAGTAAAGTCCCATTTTTCAAGAGGGTCCTAAACAAAAAGTAAAATCCCATTTTTCAGGAGAGTCCTAAACAGAAAGTATAATCCTATTTTTCAGGAGGGTCCTGAACATAAAGTGAAATCCCATTTTTCAGAAGAGTCCTGAACATAAAGTTAAATCTCATTTTTCAGAAGGATCCTGAACATAAGGTAAAATCCTATTTTTCAGGAGGGTCCTAAACATAAGGTGAAATCCCATTTTTGGGAGGGTCCTGAACATAAAGTTAAATTCTATTTTTTAGGAGGCTCCCGAACGTAAAGTGAAATCTCATTTATTCAGAAGGGTGCTGAACATAAAGTGGATCCTATTTTTCAGAAGGGTTCTGAATAGTGAGTAAAATTTAATTTTTCAGGATGGTCCTGGACATAATGTGAAAATTCCATTTTTCAGAAGGGTCCTGAACATGAAGTTAAATCCCATTTTCCAGGAGGGTCATTAACATAAAGTAAATTCCCATTTTTCAGGAGGGTCCTGAACATAAAGTAAAATCTCATTTTTCAAGAAGGTCCTGAACAGAAAGTAAAATCCCATTTTTCAGGAGAGTCCTAAACGTAAAATGAAATCCTATTTTTCAAGAGTGTCCTAAACATAAAGTTAAATCCCATTTTTCAGGAGGGTTCTGAACATAAAGTAAAATCTCATTTTTCAAGAGGGTCCTGAATATAAAGTAAAGTCCTAAACGTAAAATGAAATCCCATTTTTCAAGAGTGTCCTAAACATAAAGTTAAATCCCATTTTTCAGAAGGGTCCTGAACATAAAGTGAAATCCTATTTTTCAAAAGGGTCCAGAGCAGAATGTAAAATCCTATTTTTTCTGGAGGGTCTTGAAAAGAAACTATAATTCCATTTTTCAGGAGGGTCCTGAACATAAAGTAAACTCCTATTTTTCAGGAGGGTCTTGAGCATAAAGTAAAGTCCCATTGTTCAAGAGGGTCCTAAACAGAAAGTAAAATTTCATTTTTCAGGAGGGTCCTAAACATAAAGTGAAATCTCATTTTTTAGGAGGGTTCTGAACAGAAAATAAAATCACATTTTTTCAGGAAAGTCTTGAACATAAAGTAAAATCTCATTTTTTTCAGGAGGGTCCTGAACATAAAGTAAAATCCCATTTTTTTCAGAAGGGTTCTGAACATAAAGTAAAATCCCATTTTTCAGGAGGATTCTGAACATAAAGTAAAGTCCCATTTTTCAGGAGGGTCCTGAACATAAAGTAAAGTCCCATTTTTTAAGAGGGTCCTAAACAGAAACTAAAATCTCATTTTTAAGGAGGGTCCTAAAAAGAAAGTAAAATCCTATTTTTCAGGAGGGTCCTGAACATAAAGTGAAATCCTATTTTTCAGGAGAGTCCTGAACATAAAGTTAAATCTCATTTTTCAGGAGGGTCCTGAACATAAAGTAAAATCCCATTTTTCAGGAGGATTCTGAACATAAGGTAAAGTCCCATTTTTCAGGAGGGTCCTAAACATAAAGTAAACTCCCATTTTTCAAGAGAGTCCTAAACAGAAAGTATAATGTCATTTTTCAGAAGGGGCCAAAACTAAAAGTAAAATCCTATTTTTCAGAAGGGTCCTGAATGTAAAGTGAAATCCCATTTTTCAGGAGAGTCCTGAACATAAAGTTAAATCTCATTTTTCAGGAGGGTCCGGAACATAAACTGATATCCCATTTTTAAGGAGGGTCCTGAACAGAAAGTAAAATCTCATTTATTCAAGAGAAACCTAAATATAAGGTTAAATCCCATTTTTTAGGAGTTTCTTAAACATAAAGTAAAATTCTATTTTTCAAGACGGTCTTGAACGTAAAGTGAAATCCCATTTTTCAGGAGAGTCCTGAACATAAAGTTAAATCTCATTTGTCAGGATGGTCCTGAACATAAACTGATTTCCCATTTTTCAGGAGGGGCCTGAAGAAAAAGTAAAATCCCATTTATTCAAGCCGGTAGTAAATATAAGGTTAAATCCCATTTTTTAGGAGTGTCTTAAACATAAAGTAAAATCCTATTTTTTCCGACGGTCCTGAACATAACGTAAAATCTCATTTTTCAAGAGGTTCCTACATATAAAGTAAAGTCCCATTTTTTAGGAGGGTCCTGAATATAAAGTGAAATCTCTTATTTTTAGAAAGGTCCTGAACATAAAGTAAAGTCCTATTTTTCAGGAGGGTACTGAACATAAAATAAAGTCCCATTTTTCAAGAGCGTCCAGAACATTAAGTAAAATCCTATTTTTCAGGAGGGTCTTGAACAGACAGTAAAATCTCATTTTTCAGAAGGGTCCTGAACAGAATGTAAAATCCTATTTTCCAGAAGGGTCCTGAACAAAAAGTAGAATGCCATTTTCTAGGAGGGTCCTGAACAGAAAGTAAAATCCCATTTTCCAGGAAGGTCCTAAACATAATGTGAAATCCAATTTTTCAGGAGGGTCCTGAACAAAAAGTAAAATCTCATTTTTCAGGAGGGTCCTGAACATAAGGTGAAATCCTATTTTTTAGTAGGTTCCTAAACATAAGGTGAAATCCCATTTTTGGGAGGGTCCTGAGCATCAAGTGAAATCTCAATTTTTAAAAGGGTCCCGTACATAAAGTGAAAACTCATTTTTTCAGATGGGTGTTGAACATAAAGTGAGATCCCATTTTTCAGAAGGGTCCTGAACAGAAAGTAAATTTCCATTTGTCAGGAGGGTCTTGAGCATAAAGTAAAATCTCATTTTCAGGAGAGTCCTTAATAAGAAGTAAAATTATATTTTTCAGGAGGGTCCGGAACATAAAGAGAAATGCTATTTTTCAGGAGGGTCCTAAACATAAAGTAAAATCCCATCTTCTAGGAGGGTCATGAACTAAAAGACAATCATATTTTCTAGGATGGTTCTGAACAGAAATTAAAATCCCATTTTCTAGGAGGGTTCTGAACAGAAAGTAAAATTCTATTTTCGAGGAGAGTCCTGAACATAAAGTAAAATCTCATTTTTCAGGAGGGTCCTGAACAGAAAGTAAAATCCCATTTTTCAGGAGAGTCCTAAACGTAAAATAAAATCCTATTTTTCAAGAGTGTCCTGAACATAAAGTTAAGTCCCATTTTTTAGGAGAGTCCAGAACATAAAGTGAAATCCCATTTTTCAGGAGGGTCCGGAGAAGAATGTAACATCCTATTTTTTCAGTAGGGCCTTGAACAGAAATTATAATTCCATTTTTCAGGAGGGTACTGAACATAAAGTGAAATCTCATTTTTTAGGAGGGTTCTGAACAGAAAATAAAATCACATTTTTTCAGGAGAGTCTTGAACATAAAGTAAAATCTCATTTTTTTCAGGAGGGTCCTGAACATAAAGTAAAATCCCATTTTTTTCAGGAGGGTTCTGAACATAAAGTAAAATCCCATTTTTCAGGAGGATTCTGAACATAAAGTAAAGTTCCATTTTTCAGGAGGGTCCTGAACATAAAGTAAAGTCCCATTTTTTAAGAGGGTCCTAAACAGAAACTAAAATCTCATTTTTAAGGAGGGTCCTAAACAGAAAGTAAAATCCTATTTTTCAGGAGGGTCCTGAACATAAAGTGAAATCCTATTTTTCAGGAGAGTCCTGAACATAAAGTTAAATCTCATTTTTCAGGA
Organism: Capsicum baccatum var. pendulum; assembly: GCA_030864225.1. Lineage (NCBI taxonomy): Eukaryota > Viridiplantae > Streptophyta > Magnoliopsida > Solanales > Solanaceae > Capsicum > Capsicum baccatum. The sequence goes on from CM061553.1 coordinate 204,610,843, forward strand.
GGGTCCTGAACATAAAGTAAAATCCCATTTTTCAGGAGGATTCTGAACATAAGGTAAAGTCCCATTTTTCAGGAGGGTCCTAAACATAAAGTAAAGTCCCATTTTTCAAGAGAGTCCTAAACAGAAAGTGTAATCTCATTTTTCAGGAGGGTCCTAAACTGAAAGTAAAATCGTATTTTTCAGGAGGGTCCTGAATGTAAAGTGAAATCCCATTTTTCAGGAGAGTCGTGAACATAAAATTAAATCTCATTTTTCAGGATGGTCTGGAACATAAACTGATATCCCATTTTTAAGGAGGGTCCTGAACAAAAAGTGAAATCCCATTTATTCAAGAGAGACCTAAATATAAGGTTAATCCCATTTTTTAGGAGTTTCTTAAACATAAAGTAAAATTCTATTTTTCAGGACGGTCCTGAACGTAAAGTGAAATACCATTTTTCAGGAGAGTCCTGAACATAAAGTTAAATCTCATTTGTCAGGATGGTCCTGAACATAAACTGATTTCCCATTTTTCAGGAGGGGCCTGAAGAAAAAGTAAAATCCCATTTATTCAAGCCAATAGTAAATATAAGGTTAAATCCCATTTTTTAGGAGTGTCTTAAACATAAAGTAAAATCCTATTTTTTAGGACGGTCCTGAACATAACGTAAAATCTCATTTTTCAAGAGGTTCCTACATATAAAGTAAAGTCCCATTTTTCAGGAGGGTCCTGAATATAAAGTGAAATCGCTTATTTTTAGAAAGGTCATGAACATAAAGTAAAGTCCTATTTTTCAGGAGGGTACTGAACATAAAGTAAAGTCCCATTTTTCAAGAGTGTCCTGAACATAAAGTAAAATCCTATTTTTCAGGAGGGTCTTGAACAGACAGTGAAATCTCATTTTTCAGAAGGGTCCTGAACAGAAAGTAAAATCCTATTTTCCAGATGGGTCCTGAACAAAAAGTAGAATGCCATTTTCTAGGAGGGTCCTGAACAGAAAGTAAAATCCCATTTTCCAGGAAGGTCCTAAACATAATGTGAAATCCAATTTTTCAGGAGGGTCCTGAACAAAAAGTAAAATCTCATTTTTCAGGAGTGTCCTGAACATAAGGTGAAATCCTATTTTTTAGTAGGTTCCTAAACATAAGGTGAAATCCCATTTTTGGGAGGGTCCTGAGCATCAAGTGAAATCTCAATTTTTAAAAGGGTCCCGAACATAAAGTGAAAACTCATTTTTTCAGATGGGTGCTGAACATAAAGTGAGATCCCATTTTTCAGAAGGGTCCTGAACAGAAAGTAAATTTCCATTTGTCAGGAGGGTCTTGAGCATAAAGTAAAATCTCATTTTCAGGAGAGTCCTTAATAGGAAGTAAAATTATATTTTTCAGGAGGGTCCGGAACATAAAGAGAAATGCTATTTTTCAGGAGGGTCCTAAACATAAAGTAAAATCCCATTTTCTAGGAGGGTCATGAACTAAAAGAAAAATCATATTTTCTAGGATGGTTCTGAACAGAAATTAAAATCCCATTTTCTAGGTGGGTTCTGAACAGAAAGTAAAATTCTATTTTCGAGGAGACTCCTGAACATAAAGTAAAATCTCATTTTTCAGGAGGGTCCTGAACAGAAAGTAAAATCCCATTTTTCAGGAGGGTCCGTAGAAGAATGTAAAATCCTATTTTTCAGTAGGGCCTTGAACATAAATTATAATTCCATTTTTCAGGAGGGTCCTGAACATAAAGTAAAATCCTATTTTTAAGGAGGGTCCTGAGCATAATGTAAAATCTCAATTTTCAGGAGGGTCCTGATCATAAAGTAAAGTCCCATTTTTCATGAGAGTCCTAAACATAAAGTAAATTCCTATTTTTCAGGAGGGTCTTGAACATAAAGTAAAGTTTCATTTTTCAGGAGGATCCTGAACATAAAGTAAAGTCCCATTTTTCAGGAGGGTCCTGAACAGAAAGTAAAATCCTATTTTCTAGGAGGGTCCTAAACTGAAAGTAGAATCCCATTTTCTAGGAGGGTCCTAAACAGAAAGTAAAACCCTATTTTCCAGAAGGGTCCTGAACATAAAGTGAAATCGCATTTTGTAGAAGGGTCCTGAACAGAAAGAAAAATCCAATTTTCTAGGAGGGTCCTAAACTTAAAGTAAAATCATATTTTCTAGGAGGGTCCTGAACTGAAAGTAAAATCCCATTTTCTACGAGGGTTGTGAACATAACGTGAAATCCCATTTTTCAGGAGGGTCCTGAACAGAAAGTAAAATCTCATTTCTCAGAAGGGTCCTCAACATAAGGTAAAATCCTATTTTTCTGGAGGGTCCTGAACATAAGGTGAAATTCCATTTTTCAGGAGGGTCCTAAGCCTGAAGTGAAGTCTTATTTTTCAGGAGGGTCCTAAAGATAAAGTGAGATCCCATTATTCAAGAGGGTCCTGAACATAAAGTGAAATTCCATTTTTCAGGAGGGTCCTGAACAGAAAGGAAAATCTCATTTTTCAGGAGGGCCTTAATTATAAAGTAAAATTCCATTTTTTAGGAGGGTCTTGAATATAAAGTGAGAGTACCTTTTTTTAGGACGGTCCTAAGCATAAAGTGAAATCTTATTTTTCAGGAGGGTTTTGAGGTGAAACCTCATTTTTTCAAGAGGTTCTTGAACAGAAAGTAAAATCCCATTTTCCATGAGAGTCCTGTACATAAAGTGAAATCCCATTGTTCAGGAGGGTCCTAAACAGAAAGTAAAATCTTATTTTTCAGGAGGGTTCTGAACATAAAGTGAAATTTCATTTTTCAGGAGAGTCCAGAACACAAAGTAAAATCCCATTTTTTAGGAGGGTCCTGAACATAAAATAAAATCTCATTTTTTAGGAGGGTCCTGAACATAAAGTAAAATCCCATTTTTCAAGAGGATTCTGAACATAAAGTAAAGTCCCATTTTTTAGGAGGGTCCTAAACATAAAGTAAAGTACCATTTTTTAAGAGGATCCCTAACAAAAAGTAAAATCTCATTTTTCAGGAGAGTTCTGAACAGAAAGTAAAATCCTATTTTTCAGGAGGGTCCTGAACATAAAGTGAAATCCCATTTTTTCAGAAGAGTCCTAAACATAAAGTTAAATCTCATTTTTCAGGAGGGTCCGGAACATAAAGTTAAATCCCATTTTTCAGGAGTGTCCTAAACATAATGTTAAATCCCATTTTTCAAGATGGTCCTAAACATAAAGTTAAATCCCATTTTTCAGGAGTGTCCTAAACATAAAGTAAAATCCTATTTTTCAGAAGGGTACTGAACAGAAAGTAAAATCTCATTTTTCAAGAGGGACCTGAATATAACAGAAAGTCCCATTTTTCAGGAAGGTCCTGAACATAAAATGAAATCTCGTATTTTTAGAAGGGACCTGAATATAAAGTAAAGTCCTATTTTTCAGGAAGGTCCTGAACATAAAGTAAAGTCCCACTTTTCAAGAGGGCCCTGAACAGAAAGTAAAATCCCATTTTTCAGAATGGTCCTGAACAGGAAGTAAAATCCGATTTTCTATGAGGGTCCTGAACTGAAAGTAGAATCCCATTTTCTAGGAGGGTCCTGAACAGAAAGTAAAACCCTATTTTTCATGAAGGTCCTGAACATAAAGTGAAATCTCATTTTTTAGTAGATACCTGAACAGGAAGTCAAATCCCATTTCTCAGAAGGTTCCAGAACATAAGGAAAAATCTAATTTTTCAGGAGGGTCCTGAACATAAGGTTAAATATCATTTTTCAGAAGGGTCCTAAACATAAGGCAAAATTTTATTTTTCAGGAGGGTCCGGAGCATAAAGTGAAATCTCATTTTTTAGCAAGGTCCTGAACATAAAGTGAGATCCCATTTTTCAGGAGGGGCCTGAACATAAAGTAAAATTCTATTTTTTTCAGGGGGGTCCTGAACAGAAAGTAAAATCTCATTTTTCAGGAGGATCCTAGATATAAAGTAAAATCCTATTTTTTGGGAGGGTCCTGAATATAAAGTAAAAATACCTTTTTTCTGGACAATCCTGAGCATCAAGTTAAATTCCATTTTTCAGGAGGGTCCTGAACAGAAAGTAAAATCTCATTTTTTAGGAGGGTCCTGTACATAAAGTAAAATCCCATTTTTCAGGAGGGTTTTGAACATAAAGTGAAATCTCATTTTTTAGGAGAGTCCAGAACATAAAGTGAAATCTCATTTTTCAGGATGGTCCTGAACATAAACTGAAATCCCATTTTTCAGGAGTGTCCAGAACAAAAAGTAAAATCTTATTTTTTCAAGAGGGTCCTAAATAGAAAGTATAATTCTATTTTTCAGGAGGGTCCTGAACATAAAGTAAAATTCTATTTTTCAGGATGGTCCTGAGCATAAAGTAAAATCCTAATTTTCAGGAGGGTCCTGAACATAAAGTAAAGTTCCATTTTTCAGGAGGGTCCTGAAAATAAAGTAAAGTCCCATTTTTCAGGATGGTCCTAAAAAGAAAGTAAAATCCTATTTTTCAGTAGGGTCCTGAACAGAAGGTAAAATCCCATTTTCTAGGAGGGTCCTAAACTGAAAGTAAAATCCTATTTTCCTGGAGGGTCCTGAACTGAAAGTAAAATCCCATTATCTAGGAGGGATTTGAACATAAAGTGAAATTCAATTTTTCAAGAGGGTCCTGAATGGAAAGTAATATCCCATTTCTCAGAAGGGTCCTTAACATAAGGTAAAATCCCTTTTTCCAGGAGGGTCCTGAACATAAGGTGAAATTGTATTTTTCAGAAGGGGCCTAAGCATTAAGTGAAATCTCATTTTTCAGGAGGGTCCTAAACATAAAGTGAAATTTCATTTTTCAGGAGGGTCCTGAACAGAAAGTAACATCTTATTTTTCAGGATAGTCCTAAGCATAAAGTGAAATCACATTTTTTAGGTGGGTCTTGAACAGAAAGTAAAATCCCATTTTTCAAGAGGGTCCTGTACATGAAGTAGAATCCCATTTTTCAGTAGGGTTCTGAACATAAAGTAAAGTCCCATTTTTCAGGAGGGTCCTGAACATAAAGTAAAGTCCCATTTTTCAAGAGGGTCCTAAACAAAAAGTAAAATCCCATTTTGTAGGAGAGTCCGGAATAGAAAGTAAAATTCTATTTTTTAGGAGGGTCCTGAACATAAAGTGAAATCCCATTTTTCAGGAGAGTCCTGAACATAATGTTAAATCTCATTTTTCAGGAGGTTCCGGAACATAAACTGATATCCCATTTTTCAGGAGGGTCCTGAACAGAAAGTAAAATCCCATTTTTTCAAGAGGGTCCTAAACATAAAGTTAAATCTCATTTTTAGGAGTGTCCTATACATAAAGTAAAATCCTATTTTTCAGAAGGGTCCTGAGCAGAAAGTAAAATCTCATTTTTCAAGAGGGTCCTGAATATAAAGTAAAGTCCCATTTTTCAGGAGGGTCTTGAACATAAAATGAAATCTCATATTTTCTGAAGGGACCTGAACATAATGTAAAGTCCTATTTTTCAGGAGGGTCCTGAACATAAAGTAAAGTCCCATTTTTCAAGAGGGTCCTGAACAAAAAGTAAAATCCCATTTTTCATTAGGGTCCTGAAAAGAAAGTAAAATCTCATTTTTAGAAGGGTCCTGAACAGATAGTAAAATCCTGTTTTCCAGGAGAGTCCTGAATAGAAAGTCGAATCCCATTTTCTAGGAGGATCCTGAACTGAAAGTAAAATCTCATTTTTCAGGAGGGTCTTAGACATTAGGTGAAATCCTATTTTTCAATAGGGTCCAAAACTTAAGGTTAAATCTCATTTTTGGGAGGGGCATGAGAATCAAGTTAAATCCCATTTTTTAGGAGGGTCCCGAACATAAAGTAAAATCTTATTTTTTCAGAAGGGTGGTGAACATAAAGTGAGATCCCATTTTTCAGAACGGTCTTGAACAGAAAGTAAAATTCCATTTTTTTGAAGGCACCTGGACATAATGTGAAATCCCATTTTTCAGGAGGGTCTTGAACATAAAGTTAAATCCTTTTTTTCAGGAGGATCCTGAACAGTAACTAAAATCTCATTTTTCAGGAGGGTCTTGAGCATAAATTAAAATCCCATTTTTCAGGAGAGTCCTGAATAGAAAGTAAAATTCTATTTTTTTAGGAGGGTCCTGGACTTAAAGTTAAATACCATTTTTCTAGAGGGTCCTGAACAGAAAGTAAAATGATATATTTCAGGAGGGTCTTGAGCATAAAGTAAAATCCCATTTTTTAGGAGAGTCCCTAATAGGAAGTAAAATTCCATTTTTTAGGAGGCTCCTGAACATAAAGAGAAATCCTATTTTTTAGGAGGGTTCTGAACAAAAAGTGAAATTCCACTTTTTAAGAAGGTCTTGAAGAGAAAGTTAGATCCTATTTTTTAGGAGGGTCCTGAACAGAAAGTAAAATCCCATTTTCTAGGAGGGTCCTAAACTGAATGTAAAATCTCATTTTCCAGGAGGGTTCTGAACAGAAAGTAAATCCCATTTTCCAGGAGGGTCCTGAACATTAAGTAAAGTCCCATTTTTCAGTAGGGTCCTAAACAGAAAGTAAAATCCCATTTTTCATCATAGTCCTAAACGTAAAATGAAATCCCATTTTTCAAGAGTGTCCTGCACATAAAGTTAAATCTCATTTTTCAGGAGGGTCCTGAACATAAAGTTAAATCCCATTTTTCAGGAGGGTCTGGAGCAGAATGTAAAATTCTATTTTTTCAGGAGGGTCTTGAACAGAAAGTATAATTCCATTTTTCTAGAGCGTCCTGAAGCTAAAGTAAAATCCTATTTTTCAGGAGGGTCCTGAGCATAGAGTAAAATCTCATTTTTTGGGAAGGTCCTGAACATAAAGTAAAGTCCCATTTTTCAGGAGGGGCCTTACTATAATGTAAAGTCCCATTTTTCTGGAGGGTCCTGAACATAAAGTAAAGTCCCATTTTTTAGGAGGGTCCTGAAGAGAAAGTAAAATCCAATTTTCTTGGAGGGTCCTGAAATAATAGTAGAATACCATTTTCTATAAGGGTCCTGAACAGAAAGTAAAACCCTATTTTCCAGGATGGTCCTGAACATAAAGTGAAATCTCATTTTTCAGGAGGGAGCTGAACAGAAAGTCAAATCCCATTTCTCAGAAGGGTTCTGAACAAAAGGAAAAATCCAATTTTTTAGAAGGGTCCTGAACATTAGGCAAAATTCTATTTTTCAGGAGGGTCCTGAGCATAAAGTGAAATCTCATTTTTTAGGAGGGTCCTGAATACAAATTGAGATCCCATTTTTCAGGACGGTCCTTAATATAAAGTGAAATTCAATTTTTCAGTATGGTCCTACATATGAAGTAAAATCCTATTTTTTAGGAGGGTCCTGAATATAAAGTAAAAATACCTTTTTTCCGGACAGTCTCGAACATAAAGTTAAATTCCATTTTTCAGGAGGGTCCTGAACAGAAAGTAAAATCTCATTTTTAAGGAGGGTCCTGTACATAAAGTAAAATACCATTTTTCAGGAGGGTCCTGAACATAAAGTGAAATCCCATTTTTCAGTAGAGACTTGAACATAAAGTGAAATCTCATTTTTCAGGATGGTCCTGAACATAAACTAAAATCTAATTTTTCAGAAGGGTCCTGAACAGAAAGTAAAATCTTATTCTTTAAGAGAGTCCTGAATATATAGTAAAGTCCCAATTTTCAGGATGGTCCTGAACATCAAATGAAATCCCATATTTTCAAAAGTGTCCTGAAATAAAGTAAAGTCCTATTTTTCAGGAGAGTCCTGAACATAAAGTAAAGTCCCATTTTTTAAGAGGGTCCTGAACTGAAGTTAAATCTCATTTTTCAGCAGTGTCCTATACATAAAGTAAAATCCTATTTTTCAGGAAGATACTGAACAGAAAGTAAAACCTCATTTTTCAAGAGGGTTCTGAATAAAAAGTAAAGTCCTATTTTTCAGGAGGTTGTTGAACATAAAGAGAAATCCTATTTTTTCAGGAGGATCCAGAACATACATTGAAATTCCATTTTTTAGGAAGTGTCCTAAACAGAAAGTAAATTTCAGTTTTCAGGAGTGGCCTGAACAGAAAGTAAAATTCTATTTTTAAGGTGGGTCCTGAACATAAAGTGAAATTTCATTTTTCAGGAGAGTCTTGAACATAATCTGAAATCCCATTTTTTCAACAGGGTCCTAAACATAAAGTAAAATCCCATTTTTCAGGAAGGTCATGAACATAAAGTAAAATCCTATTTTTTAGGAGGTTCCTAAACAGAAATTAAAATCTTATTCTTTAAGAGGGTCCTGAATATAAAGTAAAGTCCCATTGTTCAGGAGGGTCCTCAACATAAAATGAAATCCCATATTTCCAGAAGTGTCCAAAAATAAAGTAAAGTCCAATTTTTCAGGAGGGTCCTGAACATAAAGTAAATCCTAAACAGAAATTAAAATCTTATTCTTTAAGAGGGTCCTGAATATAAAGTAAAGTCCCATTGTTCAGGAGGGTCCTCAACATAAAATGAAATCCCATATTTCCAGAAGTGTCCAAAAATAAAGTAAAGTCCTATTTTTCAGGAGGGTCCTGAACATAAAGTAAAGTCTCATTTTTCAGGAGGGTCCTGAACAGAAAGTAAAATCCCATTTTTTAAGAGGGTTTTGAAAAGAAAGTAAAATTCCATTTTTCGGACGATTCCTAAACAGAAAGTAAAATGTCATTTTCCAGGAGAGTCCTGCACAGAAAGTAGAATCCCATTTTCTAGGAGGGTCCTGAATAGAAATTAAAATCCCATTTCCCAGGAAGGTCTTAAACATAATTTGAAATCCTATTTTTCAGGATGGTCCTGAACAGAAAGTAAAATCTAATTTTTCAGGAGGGACTTGAACATGAGGTCAAATCCCATTTTTCAGGAGAGTTAAACATAAGGTGAAATCCCATTTTTGGGAGGGTCGTGAGAATAAATTCAAATCCCATTTTTCAGAAGGGTCTTGAACATAAAGTGAAATCTCATTTTTCAGGAGAGTCTTAAACATAAACTGAAATCCCATTTTTCAGGAGGGTCCTGAACAGAAAGTAAAATCCCATTTTTTTCAAAAGGGTGCTGAACAGAATGTAAAATCCCATTTTTTCAGAAGGGTCTTGAGCATAAAGTAAAATTCTATTTTTTAGGAGAGTCCTTAATAGGAAGTAAAATTCCATTTTTCAGGAGCGTCCTGAATATAAAGAGAAATCCTTTTTTCAGGAGGGTCCTGAACATAAAGTGAAATTCCATTTTTTAGGAAGGTCCTGAACAAAAAGTAAAATCCCATTTTTCAGGAGGGTACTGAGCATAAAGTAAAATCTCATTTTTCAGGATGGTCCTGAATATAAAGTAAAGTCCCATTTTTCAGAAGGGTCCTTAACATAAAATAAATTCCCATTTTTCAGGAGGGTCTTGAACATAAAGTGAGATTCCATTTTTCAGGAGGGTCCTAAGCAGAAATTAAAAACCTATTTTGCAGAAGAGTCCTAAACGTAGAATGAAATCTCATTTTTCAAGAGTGTCCTGAACATAAAGTTAAATCCCATTTTTCAGGAAGGTCCTGAACATAAAGTGAAATCCCATTTTTTCTGGAGGGTCCAGAGCAGAATGTAAAATCCTATTTTTTCAGGAGGGTCTTGAACAGAAAGTATAATTCCAATTTGCAGGGGGGTCCTGAACATAAAGTAAAGTCCCATTTTTCAGTAGGGTCCTTAATATAAAGTAAAGTTCCTTTTTTCAGGAGGGTCATGAACATAAAGTAAAGTTCAATTTTTCAGGAGGATCCTGAACATAAAGTAAAGTCCTATTTTTCAGGAGGGTCCTGAAAAAAAAGTAAAATCCGATTTTCTAGGAGGGTCCTGAACTGATAGTAGAATCCCATTTTTTAGGAGGGTCCTGAAAGGAAAGTAAAACCCTATTTTCCAGGAGGGTCCTGAACATAAAGTGAAATCTCATTTTTCAGGAGGGACCTGAACAGAAAGTCAAATCCCATTTCTCAGAAGGGTCCTGAACATAAGGAAAAATCCTATTTTTCAGCAGGGTCCTGAATAAAAGGTTAAAAGCAATTTTTCAGGAGGGTCCTGAATATAATGCAAAATTCTATTTTTCAGGAGGGTCCTGAGCATAAAGTGAAATCTCATTTTTTAAGAGGGTCCTGAACATAAAGTGAGATCCCATTTTTCAGGCGGGTCGTGAGCAGAAATTAAAATCCTATTTTTCAGGAGAGTTCTAAACGTAAAATGAAATCTCATTTTTCAAGAGTATCCTGAACATAAAGTGAAATCTCATTTTTCAGGAGTGTCCTGTACATAAAGTGAAATACCATTTTTTCAAGAGGGTCCGGAGCAGAATGTAAAATCCTATTTTTTAAGGAGGGTCTTGAAATGAAAGTATAATTCCATTTTTCAGGAGGGTCCTGAACATAAAGTAAAGTCCCATTTTTCAGGAGGGTCCTTAACATAAAGTAAAGTCCCATTTTTCAGGAGGGTCCTGAAGATAAATTAAAGTTCCATTTTTCAGGAGGATCCTGAACATTAAGTAAAGTCCCATTTTTCAGAAGGGTCCTGAACAGAAAGTAAAATTCGATTTTCTAGGAGGGTCCTGAACTCATAGTAGAATCCCATTTTCTAGGAGGGTCCTGAACAGAATGTAAAACCCTATTTTCCAGGAGGGTCCTGATCATAAAGTGAAATCTCATTTTTTAGGAGGGACCTAAACAGAAAGTCAAATCCCATTTCATAGAAGAGTCCTGAACAGAAGGAAAAATCCTACTTTTCAGGAGGGTCCTGAATATAAGGCAAAATTCTATTTTTCAGGAAGGTCCTGAGCATAAAGTGAAATCTCATTTTTTAGGAGGGACCTGAACATAAAGTGAGATCCAATTTTTCAGGAGGGTCCTGAGGAGAAATTAAAATCCTATTTTTCAGGAGAGTCCTAAACGTAAAATGAAGTCTCATTTTTCAAGAGTGTCCTGAACATAAAGTGACATCTCATTTTTTAGGAGTGTCCTAAACATAAAGTGAAATCCAATTTTTTCAGGAGGGTCCGGAGCAGAATGTAAAATCCTATTTTTTAAGGAGGGTCTTGAAATGAAAGTATAATTCCATTTTTCAGGAGGGTCCTGAACATAAAGTAAAATCTTAATTTTCAGGAGGGTCCTGAACATAAAGTAAAGTCCCATTTTTCAGGAGGGTCCGTAACATAAAGTAAAGTCCCATTTTTCAGGAGGGTCCTGAACATAAATTAAAGTTCCATTTTTCAGGAGGATCCTGAACATTAAGTAAAGTCCCATTTTTCAGGAGGGTCCTGAACAGAAAGTAAAATTCGATTTTCTAGGAGGGTCCTAAACTCATAGTAGAGTCCCATTTTCTAGGAGGGTCCTGAACAGAAAGTAAAACCCTAATTTCCAGGAGGGTCCTTAACATAAAGTAAAATCTCATTTTTCAGGAGAAACCTGAACAGAAAGTCAAATCCCATTTCTCAGACGGGTCCTGTACATTAGGAAAAATCCCATTTGTTAGGAGGGTCCTGAACAAAAGGATAAATCCCATTTTTCAGGAGGGTCCTGAACATATGGCAAAATTCTATTTTTTCAGAAGGTTCCTGAGCATAAAGTGAAATCTCATTTTTTAGTAGTGTCCTGAACGTAAAGTGATATCCCATTTTTCAGGAGGGTCCTGAACATAAAGTGAAATTTCATTTTTCATGAGGGTCCTGAATAGAAAGTGAAAACTCATTTTTCAGGAGGGTCCTAGATATAAAATAAAATCCTATTTTTTGGGAGGGTCCTGAACATAAAGTAAAGTCTCATTTTTCAGGAGGGTCATGAACAGAAATTAAAAGCCCATTTTTCAAGAGGTTTCTGAAAAGAAAGTAAAATTCCATTTTTCAGAAGGTTCCTGAAAAGAAAGTAAAATGCCATTTTCCAGGAGAGCTCTTGACAGAAAGTAGAATCCCATTTTCTAGGAGGGTACTGAATAGAAAGTAAAATCCCATTTTCCAGGAAGGTCCTAAACATAATTTGAAATCCTATTTTTCAGGAGGGTCCTAAACAGCAAGTAAAATCTCATTTTTCAGGAGGGACCTGAGCATAAATTCAAATCCCATTTTTCAGGAGGGTCCTGAACATAAATTGAAATCTTATTTTTCAGGAGAGTCCTGAACATAAACTGAAATCCCATTTTTCAGGAGGGACCTGAACAAAAAGTCAACTCCCATTTCTCAGAAGGGTCATGAACATAAGGAAAAATTCTATTTTTCAGGAGGGTCCTGAGCATAAAGTAAAATCTCATTTTTCAGGAGTATCCTAGATATAAAGTAAAATCCAATTTTTTTGGGAGGGTCCTTAATATAATGTAAAAATACCTTTTTTCAAGAGGTTTCTGAACATAAAGTGAAATTCCATTTTTCAGGAGGGTCCTGAACAGAAATTAAAATCCCATTTTTCAAGAGGTTTCTGAACATAAAGTGAAATTCCATTTTTCAGGAGGGTCCTGAACAGAAAGTAAAATGCCATTTTCCAGGAGAGTCCTGCACAGAAAGTAGAATCCAATTTTCTAGGAAGGTCCTGAACAGAAAGTAAAATCCCATTTTCCAGGAAGGTCCTAAACATAATTTGAAATCCTATTTTTTAATAGGGTCCTTAACAGAAAGTAAATTCTTATTTTTCAGGAGGGTCCTGAACACAAAGTAAAATTCTATTTTTCAAGATGGTTCTGAAAAGAAAGTAAAATCCCATTTTTTAGAAGGGTCCTGAACAGAAAGTAAAATCCCGTTTTCCAGGAAGGCCCTGAACAGAAAGTAGAATCCCATTTTCTAGGAGCGTCCTGAACAATAAGTAAAATCCCATTTTTCAGGAAGGTCCTAAACATAATGTGAAATCCCATTTTTCAGGAGGGTTTTGAACAGAAAGTAAAATCTAATTTTTCAGGAGAGTTCTGTAGATAAAGTAAAATCCCATTTTTAAGGAGGGTCCTGAACAGAAAGTAAAATCTAATTTTTTTCAAGAGGGTCCTAAACATAAAGTAAAATCCCATTTTCAGGAGGGTCATGAATAAATAGTAAAAATACCTTTTTTCAGGTCAGTCTTGAGTATAAACTGAAATTCTATTTTTCAGGAGGGTCCTATAGATAAAGTAAAATCTCATTTTTCAGGAGGGTCCTGTAGATAAAGTAAAATCCCATTTTTAAGGTGGGTCCTGAACAGAAAGTAAAATGTCATTTTTTTCAAGAGGATCCTAAACAAAAAGTAAAATCCCATTTTTTTCAGGAGTGTTCTAAACATAAAGTAAAGTCCCATTTTTCAGGAGGATCCTGAACATAATGTAAAGTCCCATTTTTCAGGAGGGTTTTGAACAGAAAGTAAAATCCGATTTTCTAGGAGGGTACTGAACTGAAAGTAGAATCCCATTTTCTAGGAGGGTCCTGAACAAAAAGTAAAACCCTATTTTCCAGGAGGGTGCTGAACATAAAGTGAAATCTCATTTTTCAGGAGGGACCTAAACAAAAAGTCAACTTCCATTTCTCAGAAGGGTCATGAACATAAGGAAAAATCCTATTTTTCAGGAGGGTCCTAAACAAAAGGTCAAATCTCACTTTTCAGGAGGGTCCCGAACATAAGGAAAAATTCTATTTTTAAGAGGGTCCTGAGCATAAAGTAAAATCTCATTTTTCAGGAGGGTCCTGGATATAAAGTAAAATCCTATTTTTTGGGAGGGTCCTAAATATAAAGTAAAAATACCTTTTTTCAGGATAGTCCTGAGCATAAAGTGAAATTCTATTTTTCAGGAGGGTCCTGAACAGAAAGTAAAATCCCATTTTCCGGGAAGGTCCTAACCATAATTTGAAATCCTATTTTTCAGGAGGGTCCTTAACAGAAAGTAAAATCTCTTTTTTCAGGAGGCTCCTGAACAGAAAGTAAAATTCCATTTTTTAAGATGGTTCTGAAAAGAAAATAAAATCCCATTTTTAGAAGGGTCCTGAACAGAAAGTAAAATCTCATTTTCCAGGAAGGCCCTAAACAGAAACTAGAATCCCATTTTCTAGGAGCGTCCTGAATAGAAAGTAAAATCTCATTTTTCAGGAAGGTCCTAAACATAATGTGAAATCCCATATTTTAGGAGGGTCCTGAACAGAAAGTAAAATCCAATTTTTCAGGAGGGTCCTGAACAGAAAGTAAAATCCCATTTTTCAGGAGGGTTCTGAATATAAAGTAAAATAGCTTTTTTCAGGTCAGTCTTGAGTATAAAGTGAAATTCTATTTTTCAGGATGGTCCTTTACATAAAGTAAAATCTTGTTTTTCAGGAGGGTCCTGTAGATAAAGTAAAATCCCATTTTAAAGAGGGTCCTGAACAGAAAGTAAAATCTCATTTTTTTCAAGAGGGTCCTAAACATAAAGTAAAGTCCCATTTTTCAGGAGGATCCTGAACATAAAGTAAAGTCCCAGTTTCAGGAGGATCCTGAACAGAAAGTAAAATCCGATTTTCTAGAAGGGTCCTGAACTGATAGTAGAATCCCAATTTCTAGGAGGGTCCTGAATATAAAGTGAAATCTCATTTTTCAGGAGGGACCTGAACAAAAAGTCAACTCCCATTTCTCAGAAGGGTCATGAGCATAATGAAAAATCCTATTTTTCAGGAGGGTCCTGAATAAAAGGTTAAATACTATTTTTCAGGAGGGTCCTGAACATAAGGAAAAATTCTATTTTTCAGGAGGGTCCTGAGCATAAAGTAAAATCTCATTTTTCAGGAGGGTCCTAGATATAAAGTAAAATCCTATTTTTTGGGAGGGTCCTGAATATAAAGTAAAAATACCTTTTTTCAAGACAGTCCTGAGCATAAATAAAAAATCCATTTTTCAGGAGGGTCCTGAACAGAAAGTAAAATGCCATTTTCCAGGATAGTCCTGAACAGAAAGTAGAATCCCATTTTCTAGGAGGGTCCTGAACAGAAAGTAAAATCCCATTTTCCAGGAAGGTCTTAATTATAATTTGAAATCCTATTTTTCAGGAGGGTCCTTAACAGAAAGTAAAATCTCATTTTTCAGGAGGGTCCTGAACAGAAAGTAAAATTCTATTTTTTAAGATGGTTCTGAAAAGAAAGTAAAATACCATTTTTTAGAACGGTCCTGAACAGAAAGTAAAATCCCGTGTTCCAGGAAGGCCCTGAACAGAAAGTAGAATCCTATTTTCTAAGAGCATCCTGAACAGAAAGTAAAATCCCATTTTTCAGGAAGGTCCTAAACATAATATGAAATACCATTTTTCATGAGGGTTCTGAACAGAAAGTAAAATCCCATTTTTTAGAAGGGACCTGAATATAAAGTAAAAATACCTTTTTTCAGGTCAGTCTTGAGTATAAAGTGAAATTCTATTTTTCAGGAGGGTCCTGTACATAAAGTAAAATCTCATTTTTCAGGAGGGTCCTGTAGATAAAGTAAAATCCCATTTTTAAGGTGGGTCCTGAACAAAAAGTAAAATCTAATTTTTTTCAGGAGGGTCCTAAACATAAAGTAAAATCTCATTTCTTCAGTAAGGTCCTGAATTTAAAGTAAAATCCTATTTTTTAGGAGTGTCCTGAACAAAAAGTAGAATCTTATTCTTCTGAAGGGTCCTGAACATAAAGTGAAATCCTATTTTTCAGGAGGATCCTGAACAGAATGTAAAATCTCATTTTACAAGAGGGTCCTGAATGTAAAGTAAAGTCCCATTTTTTAGGAGGGTCCTGAACATAAAATAAAATCCCATATATTCCGAAAGGTCCTGAACATGAAGTAAAGTCCTATTTTTCAGGAGGGTCCTGAACATAAATTAAAGTCGCATTTTTCTAGGGGGTCCAGAACATAAAGTAAAATCCCATTTTTCAGGAGAGTCCGAAATAGAAAGTAAAATCCTATTTTCCAGGAGTGTCCTGAACAGAAAGTAGAATCCCATTTTTTAGGAGGGTCCTGAACAGAAAGTAAAATCTCATTCTTCAAGAGAGTCCTGAACAGAAAGTAAAATCCCATTTTTTAGAAGGGTCTTGAGCATAAAGTGAAATTCTATTTTTTAGGAAGGTCCTGAACAGAAAGTAAAATCCTCTTTTTCAGGAGGGTACTCAGTATAAAGGAAAATCTTATTTTTCAGGATGATATCCTAAACATAAAGTAAAATTCCATTTTTCAGGAGGGTCCTGAACAAAAAGTAAAATCTCATCTTTCAGAAGGGTCTTAGATGTAAACTAGAATCCCATTGTTCAGGAGAGTCCTAAACAAAGAGTTAAATCTCATTTTTCAGGAAGGTCCTGAGCATTAAGTGAAATCTCATTTTTCAGGAGGGTCCTGAATAGAAAGTAAAATCCCATTTTTTCAGAAGGGTCCTGAACATAAAGTAAAAGGTCATTTTTTTCAGGAGGGTCCTGAACATAAAGTACAATCCCATTTTTCAGGAGGGTTCTGAACATAAAGTAAAGTCCCATTTTTCAGGATGGTCCTGAACATAAAGTAAAGTCCTATTTTTCAATAGGGTCCTAAACAGAAAGTAAAATCTCATTTTTCAGGAGGGTCCTGACCAGAAAGTAAAATCTTATTTTTCAGGAGGGTCTTGAACATAAAGTGAAATCCCATATTTTAAGAGAGTCCTGGACATATAGTGAAATCTCATTTTTCAGGAGGGTCCTGAACATAAACTGATATCCCATTTTTCAGGAGTGTCCTGAACAGAAAGTAAAATCCTATTTTTTCAAGAGGGTCCTAAACATAAAGTTAAATCCCATTTTTCAGGAGTGTCCTAAACATAAAGTAATATCCTATTTTTCAGGAGGGTCCTGAACAGAAAGTAAAATTTTATTTTTTAAGAGGGTCCTGAATATAAAGTAAAGTCCCATTTTTCTGGAGGGTCCTGAACATAAAATGAAATCTCATATTTTCAGAAGGTCCTGAACATAAA
Organism: Capsicum baccatum var. pendulum; assembly: GCA_030864225.1. Classification (NCBI taxonomy): domain Eukaryota; kingdom Viridiplantae; phylum Streptophyta; class Magnoliopsida; order Solanales; family Solanaceae; genus Capsicum; species Capsicum baccatum. Next base: position 204,627,743 of record CM061553.1, read on the forward strand.
GTAAAGTCCTATTTTTCAAGAGGGACCTGAAAGTAAAGTAAAGTCCCATTTTTTAAGAGGGTCCTGAACAGAAAGTAAAATCCTATTTTTTAGGAGGGTCTGAAAAGAAAGTAAAATCCCATTTTTCAGAAGGGTCCTAAATAGAAAGAAAAATCCTATTTTCTAGGAGGGTCCTGAACAGAAAGTAGAATCCCATTTTTTAGGAGGGTCCTAAACAGAAAGTAAAATCCCATTTTCCAGGAAGGTCCTATTCATAATGTGAAGTCCCATTTTTCAGGAGGGTCCTTAACATAAAGTAAAATCACATTTTTCAGGAGGGACCTGAACATGAGGTGAAATCCTATTTTTTAGTAGGGTCCTAAATATAAGGTGAAATCCCATTTTTGGGAGGGTCTTGAGCATAAATTCAAATCCCATTTTTCTGGAGTGTCCTTAACATAAAGTAAAATCTCATTTTTTTAGAAGGGTGCTGAACATAAAGTGTGATCCCATTTTTCAGAAGGTTCCTGAATAGAAAGTAAAATTCTATTTTTCAGGAGGGTCCTGGACATAAAGTGAAATCTCATTTTTCAGGAGGGTCCTGAACATAAATTTAAATTCCAATTTTGAGGAGGGTCCTGAACAGAATGTAAAATCCATTTTTTCAAGAGAGTCCTAAAAATAAAGTTAAATCCCATTTTTCAGGAGGGTCCAGAACATAAAGTGAAATCCTATTTTTCAGAGGCTCCTGAACAGAAAGTAAAATATCATATTTCAAGAGGGTCCTGGATATAATGTCAAGTCTCATTTTTCAGGAGGGTCCTGAACGTTAAATAAAATCCCATATTTTCAGAAGAGTCCTGAACATAAAGTGAAGTCCTATTTTAAAGAAGGGTCCTGAACAGAAAGTAAAATCCTATTATCCAGGAGGGTCCTGAACAGAAAGTAGAATCCCATTTTCAAGGAGGGTCCTGAACAGTAAGTAAAATCCCATTATCAGGAGGGTCCTGAACATAAATTTAAATCACATTTTTCAGGAGCATCGTGAACAGAAAGTAAAATCCCATTTTTCAGGAGGGTCTTGAGCATAAAGTAAAATCCCATTTTCAGGAATGTCCTGAATAGAAAGTAAAATTCCATTTTTCAGGAGGGTCCTGGACTTAAAGTAAAATTCCATTTTAAAGGAGGGTCCTGAACATAAAGTTAAATCCCATTTTTCAAGAGGGTCGTGAACATAAAGTGAAATCCTATTTTTTAGGAGGATCCTGAACCGAAAGTAAAATATCATTTTTCAAGAGGGTCCTGAATATAAATTATAGTCTCATTTTTCAGGAGGCACCTGAACATAAAATGAAATTCCATATTTTCAGAAGAGTCCTGAACATAAAGTGAAGTCCTATTTTTCAGGAGGGTCCTCAACATAAAAGTAAAGTCCCATTTTTCAAGAGGGTCCTGAACAAAAAGTAAAACCCATTTTTTAGGAGGGTCCTGAACAGAAAATAAAATCCTATCTTCTAGGAGGGTCCGGAACAGAAAGTAGAATCCCATTTTCTAGGAGGGTCCTGAACAGTAAGTAAAATCCCATTATCAGAAGGGTCCTGAACAAAAAGTTAAATCCCATTTTTCAGGAGCATCCGAAATAGAAAGTAAAATCGATTTTTAGGAGGGTACTGAGCATAAAGGCAAATCTCATTTTTCAGGATGATATCCTAAACATAAAGTGAAATTCCATTTTTCAGGAGGGTCCTGAACAGCAAGTAAAATCTCATCTTTCAGGAGGGTCTTAGATGTAAAGTAAAATCCCATTTTTTAGGAGGGACTTAAATATAAAGTAAAAATACCTTTTTTTATGACGGTACTAAGCATAAAGTGAAATCTCATTTTTTCAGGAGAGTCTTGAACAGAAAGTAAAATCCTATTTTTCATGAGGGTCCTGTACATAAAGTAGAATCCCATTGTTCAGGAGAGTCCTAAACAAAGAGTTAAATCTCATTTTTCCGAAAGGTCCTGAACATAAAGTGAAATCTTATTTTTAAGGAGGGTCCTGAACAGAAAGTAAAATGTTATTTTTTTCAGGAGGGTCCTGAACATAAAGTAAAATCCCATTTTTCAGGAGGGTTATGAGCATAAAGTAAAGTCCTATTTTTCAGGAGGGTCCTGAACAGAAAGTAAAATGCCATTTTCCAGGAGAGTCCTGAACAGAAAGTAGAATCCCATTTTCTAGGAGGGTCCTGAACAGTAAGTAAAATCCCATTATCAGAAGGGTCCTGAACAGAAAGTTAAATCCCATTTTTCAGGAGCGTCCGAAATAGAAAGTAAAATCTGATTTTTAGGAGGGTACTGAGCATAAAGGAAAATCTCATTTTTCAGGATGATATCCTAAACATAAAGTGAAATTCCATTTTTCAGGAGGGTCCTAAACAGAAAGTAAAATCCCATTTTTCAATAGGGTCCTAAACAGAAAGTAAAATCTTATTTTCCAGGACGGTCTTGAACATAAAGTGAAATCCCATATTTCAGGAGAATCCTGGACATAGAGTGAAATCTCATTTTTCAGGAGGGTCCTGAACATAGATTGATATCCCATTTTCAGGAGTGTCCTGAACAGAAAGTAAAATCCTATTTTTTCAAGAGGGTCCTAAACATAAAGTTAAATCCCATTTTTCAAGAGTGTCCTAAACATAAAGTAAAATCCTATTTTTTCAGGAGGGTCCTGAACAGAAAGTAAAATCTTATTTTTCAATAGGGTCCTGAATATAAAGTAAAGTCCCATTTTTCAGAAGAGTCATGAACATAAAATGAAATCTCATATTTTCAGAAGGTCCTAAACATAAAGTAAAGTCCTATTTTTCAAGAGGGTCCTGAACATAAAGTAAAGTCCCATTTTTCAAGAGGGTCCTGAACAGAAAGTAAACTTCTATTTTTCAGGAAGGTCCTGAAAAGAAAGTAATATCCCATTTATTGGAAGGGTCCTAAGTAGAAAGGAAAATCCTATTTTCTAGGAGCGTTCTGAACAGAAAGTAGAATCCCATTTTCTAGGAGGGTCCTGAACAGAAAGTAAAATCCCATTTACAAGGAAGGTCCTATTCATAATGTGAAGTCCCATTTTTCAGAAGGGTCCTGAACAGAAAGTAAAATCTTATTTTTCAGGAGGGTCCTGAACCTAAGGTGAAATACTATTTCTCAAGAGTGTCATAAACATAAGGTGAAATCTCATTTTTGGGAGGGTCCCGAACAAAAAATGAAATCTCATTTTTTTAGAAGGGTGCTGAACATAAAGTGAGATCCCATTTTTTAGAAGCGTTCTGAACAGAAAGTAAAATTCCATTTTACAGGAGGGTCCTGGACATAATGTGAAATCCCATTTTTCAGGAGGGTCCTAAACATAAAGTTAAATCCCATTTTTCAGGAGGGTTCTGAACAGAAAGTAAAACCATACTTTTCAGGAGGGTCTTAAATATAAAGTAAAATCCCATTTTTCAGGAGTGTCCTAAATAGAAAGAAATTCCATTTTTTAGGAGGATCCTGAAAATAAAGTTAAATCTCATTTTTCAAGAGGGTCCTGAACAGAAAGTAAAATCCCATTTTTCAGAAGGGTCATGAGCATAAAGTAAAATCCTATTTTTCAGGAGAGTCCTTAGTAGGAAGTAAAATTTCATTTTTCAGGAGGGTCCTGAATATAAAGAGAAATCCTATTTTTCTGGAGGGTCCTGAACATAAAGTGAAATTCCATTTTTTTAGGAAGGTCTTGAACAGAAAGAAAATCCCATTTTTCAGGAGGGTACTGAGCATAAAGTAAAATCTCATTTTTCAGAATGGTCCTGAATATAAAGTAAAGTCTCATTGTTCAGGAGGGTCCTTAACATAAAATAAATTCCCATCTTTCAGGAGGGTCTTGAACATAAAGAAAAATCTCATCTTTTAGGAGAGTCCTAAACAGAAAGTAAAATCCTATTTTTCAAGAGAGTCCTCAACGTAAAATGAAATCTCATTTTTTGAGAGTGTCCTGAACATTAAGTTAAATCCCATTTTTCAGGAGGGTCCTGAACATAAAGTGAAATCCCATTTTCTCAGGAGGGTCCGTAGCAGAATATAAAATCCTATTTTTTGAGGAAGGTCTTGACCTGAAAGTATAATTCCATTTTTCAGGAGGTTCTTGAACATAAAGTAAAATCTCATTTTTCAGGAGGGTCCTGAACATATAGTAAAGTCCCATTTTTCAGGAGGGTCCTTAACAGAAAGTAAAATCTGATTTTCTAGGAGGGTCCTGAACTGATAGTAGAATCCCATTTTCTAGGAGGGTCCTGAACAAAAAGTAAAACCCTATTTTCCAGGAGGGTCCTGAATATAAAGTGAAATCTCATTTTTCAGGAGGGACCTGAACAGAAAGTCAAATCCGATTTCTCAGAAGGGTCCTAAACATAAAGAAAAATTCCATTTTTCAGGAAACTTCTGAACAAAAGCTTAAATCCCATTTTTCAGGAGGGTCCTAAACATAAGGCAAAGTTCTATTTTTCAGGAGGGTCCTGAGCATAAAGTGAAATCTCATTTTTTAGGATGGTCCTGACTATAAAGTGAGATCCCATTTTTCAGGAGGGTCCTGAACAGAAAGTACAATCCTATTTTTCAGGAAAGTCCTAGACGTAAAATGAAATCTCATTTTTCAAGTGAGTCCTGAACATAAAGTTAAATCCCATTTTTCAGGAGGGTCCTGAATATAAAGTGAAATCCCATTTTTCCAGGAGGGTATGGAGCAGAATGTAAAATCCTATTTTTTCAGGAGGGTCTTGACTGAAAGTATAATTTTATTTTTTAGGAGGGTCCTGAACATAATGTAACATCTCATTTTTTAGGAGGGTCCTAACAATAAAGTAAAGTCTCATTTTTCAGGAGGGTCCTTAACATAAAGTAATGTCCCATTTTTCAGGAGGGTCCTGAACATAAAGTAAAGTTTTTTTTTCAGAAGGGTCCTGAACATAAATTAAAGTTCCATTTTTTAGGAGGATCCTGAACATAAAATAAAGTCCCATATTTTAGGAGGGTCCTAAACATAAAGTAAAATCCGATTTTCTAGGAGGTTCCTAAATTGATAGTAGAATCCTATTTTTTAGGAGGATCCTGAACAAAAAGTAAAACCCTATTTTCCAGGAGGGTCATGAACGTAAAGTGAAATCTCATTTTTCTGGAGGAACCTGAACAAATTGTCAAATCCCATTTCTCAGAAGGGTCCAGAACATAAGGAAAAATCCCATTTTTCAGGAGGGTTCAGAACAAAATATTAAATTCAATTTTTCAGGAGGGTCCTGAACATAAGGCAAAATTCTATTTTTCAGGAGGGTCTTGAGCATAAAGTGAAATCTCATTTTTTAGGAGGGTCCTAAACATAAAGTGAGATCCCATTTTTAGGAGGGTCTAGAACATAAAGTGAAATTCCATTTTTCAGGAGGGTCCTGAATAGAAAGTAAAATCTCATTTTTTAGGAGGATCCTAGATATAAAGTAAAATCCCATTTTTTGGGAGGGTCCTGAATAGAAAGTAAAAATACCTTTTTTCAGGACAGTCCTGAGCATAAAGTGAAATTCCACTTTTCAGGAGGGTCTTGAACAGAAAGTAAAATCTCATTTTTTAGGAGGGTCATGTACATAAAGAAAAATCCAACTTTTCAGGAGGGTCCTAAACATAAAGTGAAATCCCATTTTTCAGAAGAGTCCTGAACATAAAGTGAAATCTTATTTTTCAGGATGGTCCTGAACATAAATTGAAATCCCATTTTTCAGGAGGCACCTGAACAGAAAGTAAAATCCTATTTTTTCTAGAGGGTCCTAAACATAAAGTAAAATCCCTTTTTCAGGAGGGGACTGAACATAAAGAAAAATTCTATTTTTCAGTAGGGTCCTGAACAGAAAGTAAAATCTTATTCTTCAAGAGGATCCTGAATATAAAGTAAATTCCCATTTTTCAGTAGGGTCCTGGACATAATGTAAAATCCCATTTTTCAGGAGGGTCCTGAACATAAAGATAAATTCCATTTTTCTGGAGGGTCCTGAAAAGAAAGTAAAATCACATTTTTCAGGAGGGTCTTAAATATAAAGTAAAATCCCATTTTCAGGAGTGTCCTAAATAGAAAGTAAAATTCCATTTTTCAGGAGGGTCCTAGACATAAAGTAAAATCCCATTTTTTATGAGGGTCCTGAACATAAAGTTAAATCTCATTTTTCAAGAGGGTCCGACACAGAAAGTAAAATTCCATTTTTCAGAAGGGTCTTGAGCAAAAAGTAAAATGCTATTTTTCATGAGAGTCCTTAGTAGGAAGTAAAATTCCATTTTTCAGGAGGGTCCTGAATATAAAGAGAAATCCTATTTTTCTGGAGGGTCCTGAACATAAAGTGAAATTCCATTTTTTAGGAAGGTCCTGAACAGAAAGTAAAATCCCATTTTTCAAGAGTGTACTGAGCATAAAGTAAAATCTCATTTTTCAGGATGGTCCTGAATATAAAGTAAAGTCCCACTTTTCAGGAGAGTCCTTAACTTAAAATAAATTCCCATTTTTCAGGAGGGTCTTGAACATAATGAAAAATCTCATCTTTTAGAAGGGTCCTGAACAGAAAGTAAAATCCTATTTTTCAGGAGAGTCCTCAACGTAAAATGAAATCTCATTTTTCAAGATTGTCCTGAACATAAAGTTAAATCCCATTTTTTAGGATGGTCCGGAATAGAAAGTGAAATCCTATTTTTTCAGGAGGATCTGGAGCAGAATGTTAAATCCTATTTTTTCAGGAGGGTCTTGACCAGAAAGTATAATTCTATTTTTCAGGAGGTTCCTGAACATAAAGTAAAATCTTATTTTTCAGGAGGGTCCTGAACATAAAGTAAAGTCCCATTTTTCAAGAGGGTCCTTAACAGAAAGTAAAATCTGATTTTCTTGGAGGGTCCTGAACTGATAGTAGAATCCCATTTTCTAGGAGGGTCCTGAACAAATAGTAAAACCCTATTTTCCAGGAGGGTCCTGAACATAAAGTGAAATCTCATTTTTCAGGAGGGACCTGAACAGAAAGTCAAATCACATTTCTCAGAAGGCTCCTGAACATAAGGAAAAATTCCATTTTTTAGGAAGGTCCTGAACAAAAAGTTAAATCTCATTTTTCAGGAGGATCCTGAACATAAGGCAAAATTCTATTTTTCAGTAGGGTCAGGAGCATAAAGTGAAATCTCATTATTTAGGAGGGTCCTGACTATAAAGTGAGATCCCATTTTTCAGGAGGGTCCTGAACAGAAATTACAATCCTATTTTTCAAGAGAGTCCTAAACGTAAAATGAAATCTCATTTTTCAAGTGTGTCCTGAACATAAAGTTAAATCCCATTTTTCAGGAGGGTCCTGAATATAAAGTGAAATCCCATTTTTTTAGGAGGGTATGGAGCAGAATGAAAAATCCTATTTTTTCAGGAGGGTCTTGAATTGAAAGTATAATTCCATTTTTCAGGAGGGTCCTGAACATAAAGTAAAATATCATTTTTCAGGAGGGTCCTAAAAATAAAGTAAAGTCCCATTTTTCAGGAGGTTCCTTAACATAAAGTAAAGTCCTATTTTTCAGGAGGGTCCTGAACATAAAGTAAAGTTCCTTTTTTTAGGAGGATCCTGAACATAAATAAAAGTTCTATTTTTCAGGAGGATCCAGAACATAAAATAAAGTCCCATTTTTTAGGAGGCTCCTGAACAGAAAGTATAATCCGATTTTCTAGGATTGTCCAAAATTGATAGTTGAATCCCATTTTCTAGGAGGGTCCTGAACAGAAAGTAAAACCCTATTTTCCAGGAGGGTCATGAACGTAAAGTGAAATCTCATTTTTCTGGAGGAACCTGAACTATTAGTCAAATCCCATTTCTCAGAAGAGTCCTGAACATAAGAAAAAATCACATTTTTCAGGAGGGTCCTGAACAAAATGTTAAATCCCATTTTTCAGGAGGGTCCTGAACATAAGGCAAAATTCTATTTTTCAGGAGGGTCCTGACTCGCTCAACGTTATGGTTACCAAATGGTATACACAACGTAATACAATTGTTGAGTCCGCAACTCCTCCTCTTGAAGGACTTAATATTCCTTACTCCAATGAAGTCATTAAGGCTTCACCCTTTAAGACTAAATCTGATAGAGGATCTACGACTCCTCAATGCAAAGATCTTGATAGGATAATTGAGCAAAACAATTATACCAATCAAGCCCTCCATACCATCTCTCAGCAGATAGAAGAAACCAAAGGTCATACTCTGCCTGCTCCCTTGCCAGTTAAGAGCATTCCTAGCTCTAAACCCCTCTCAAATCCTATCTTCAAGATACCTGAATTTCAAAAGGAAAAGTTTCCTGACCTTAACGATGATTTCAAAATCTCTGAACAGATTTTAGAAAAAATCAATTCTAAACTCACAAAGTTTAAAATCACCCAGCAAGGAGAATCTAGTTCTCAAAAGAACTCTCTTTCCAAGCTTACCAGCGAAAGATATAGTCTCAAGAAGAACTATTACAAAAAGCCCTCTCCTCCCGATGTTCAATACGAAGAGCATCCATACCTTTCCACCTGTAATCATGATGGAAGAGGTATTAACGAATGGAATATTGACGGTCTGGCTGAACACCAGATTTACAATAAACTCCATGAAATGGCCGTATCCATTACTGCCTACAAAATCAAAGGTTCCTCTGACAAAGGAGCTGCCACCATGATTGTCTCGGGTTTTACCGGCATGATTAAACATTGGTAGGATAACTACGTCTCTGAGTAAGAAAAGGACCTCATCTATAATGCTACAACCACTGCACACGCTGTGAGAGTTGTAGATGGTCAAGAGACCACAGTAGAAGAAGCACAAGAAGATGCGTGCGCTACCCTTCTCTATCATATAGCTAGACATTTCGTAGGAGAGCCCAAACTCTTCCAAGATAGAAGTCTAGAAATCTCGAATAATCTTCGCTGTAAAAATCTAGCAGACTTTAGGTGGTACAAAGACACCTTCCTGGTTAAAGTCCTGATCAGACCTGACTGCAATAATGATTTCTGGAAAGAAAGATTTATTAGTGGTCTTCCTCCACTATTCGCTGACAAAGTCCGAACGACCATTAAGAACAGATTTGATGGTCAAATTCCTTATAATAGGCTTACTTATGGTGACATAGTAAGCTTTATCACCTCCACAGGGATAGACCTTTGTACTGACCTTAAGCTTAAGCAGCAACTTAAGCAAAGATGTATTTACTTTCTCTCTTCTGCCTATTTAAGGCAATGTATTCATTTAGAGAAGGGATCAAAAAATTTCCATCACTAAGAAATTCTCTCTGCCCATTCTCTCTCTTGTACTCATAATGTTTTCTCAAGTTCAATAAAACTTTGTAAGTTTTAAAAATTCTTTACTTAACTTATTGTTTCTGCTTTGTTAATTTCCGCTTTAACTCACGATCCTCTTTTCTGGTATCAGAGCCATGTTGGCAGGTTATGTGCTTAGCATGAGCAGCTAAACACATAATCTGTCTAGAGCATGAGCAAACCTATGTTCATATAAGAACATATTACTTTAATCTGGTATAAATTAACTTAAGTTTTAATTATGTTACTATATCTTGTCTTATAAGGGGGTTTTAATCCAAGTATGGGGTATCTGTTTACTGTTTAAGTGTTTGAAGGAACCGATTAATCTCCGGTTAGGACGTTGTCAGCCTGAAAGTAGTTTGTAAGCTTAGGAGAAGCGCGTTAGACCTTGTTGGTGGTCCCGTCACTAAGATAAGACTGCCTATTTAGAACAAAGTCTTTGTCAATGACAATCTTTACAACGATATGTTCGCTGTAAGCTTTAATTGCAGAAATTGCCTTTCCTGAGGAAGATGGAGCATCTTCGCTGGGGAAAAGATCGGGCCCTTGAAGAGGATCAGTAGGACTGATCGGAAGATGGCGAGGAGACTCAGGTGCCTTTTCTGAGGGTAAGGCTAATCTAACGACTTGGTCAGTAAGAATGTTAAGTTCTACTTGATCAAGTCTGATTTTGAGATTTTTAATCTCTCCTTTTAGGCCAGTGATTTCTCCTTTTAGGTCAGAAATAGAGGGCTCTGAAGAATTTTGAAATTTTGCCATAACCTTTTGCATGTTGAATGGCTGAACAATTGGTTTAGCTTTAGAGGGGCTTTCTTCCTAATGGTAAATTTGGAGTAGCCTATATGATCCGGGTAACTTTCATCCACTGAGTGCTCTACTTCAATGGTATCAGTATGTACCAGGATGGCCTCATAGTAGCGGCGAGTTTTGAGTGTATCTTCAGTGTCCACAAAGTTGTTGTTGGTGTAAACCGGCTTGAGGAGCTGGTTCACATGATATCCTTCGTATGCCTTGTCCAATGCTATTATGGGATATACTTGGGTGGTGATATACTTGAATTCCTCTTTGACAGGAGGTGTTGGAGTAGCTGCTTTTGCGGCCGTTGGGTCAACTGCTTCTGCGAAGGCTTCTGGAGCCTTCATGGCGTAACTCTGCTTGGTTTGCACTGAGGAGCTAGCTGCTTGCCCTTGGATGATTGGCAAATTTGTCTTCATATCTACTAGTTTTGTAGGCAACTGTGGAGGCTATAGTGCCGAGAATCTATTGGAGTTTGGAGATTGAATCTCTTCTTTGAGAATTGGCCTTTGCGGTATTGAAGGCCGAAGTGGGTTTGCTGTAGGTGAAGGAGCATCGAATGGCCTACCCATCCTTCTAGATAGGAGAGCCTGCCATCTAGCAAATATTTGTTTTGAAACGAGATTTTTAACATTTTTTTGCAAAATCTCTTTAGCTGATTTGCAATCAACACGAAGAAGAAATTCCTTATTAATAAAGTGATCTTGGAATTTTGTGATACATAGCACTATAGATAAAACTTCTTTTTTCACAGTGCTATAATTCTTTTAAGCGGCATTCCATATGCCGGAGGTAAAACGAACAAATTGTTCAGGAGAGACGCCTTTTATCCTTTGTTTTAGGATACCACCATATCCTATATCAGAAGCATCAGTTTCTACTATCATGAATGCTTCCGGATTGGGGATGCCTAGACAGGGAAGGTTTTGAACTAAAGATTTAATCTTTATGACAGCATTGGTTTGTTCAGAATTCTAAGGAACTGGATTCTTCTTAACATGTTTGTAAAGAGGTTCACATACCTGTCTAATGTGAGGGATAAAATCAGCAACATAATTCAGGCTTCCTAAGAACCTTTGCAGCTGGGTTTTATCGGTAATTTCGTTAGGAAATTTAGAAGAAAACTCTATGGCTCTACAAATGGGCTTGTGGCTGCCCTGATGCAAATCATGTCCTAGAAAACGAATGGAGGTTTGAAACAACTTCATCTTCTTAGCACTGACAACAAGACCATTGAGTTTTACAATCTTAAAGAATGTATTAAGATGCTTAAAATGAGAATCAATGTTCTCGGAGAAAATTAACACATCATCAATATAAACAATTGACATATAAGAATATTCATTGAAGATGTTGTTCATGATATTCTGGAATTCAGACGGAGCATTTTTTAGTCCGAAAGGTAAGACGTTCCATTCGTAGTGCCCAAAGGGGACGTTGAAGGCAGTCTTATATCTATCCTTTTCAGCAATTTGGATTTGCCAGAATCCTGACTTCATATCGAACTTGCTGTAAAGGTTGGCTTTATAGGTTCTTTTGAGAAGATCCCTTTTGTTAGGAATCGAATGTCTGATCCATTTTAGGACAGTATTTAATAGCTTGTAGTTGATAACAAGCCTAGGAGTTCCTCGTTCTTTTTCTGCACTATTGTTAACATAAAATGCAGAGCAACTCCAAGGAGAGTTAGAGGGTCTAATGATACCCTTTTGAAGAAGATGGTTAATTTCTGTCTTGCAGATTTTCATCATTTCATGATTCATTTGGATTGGTCTGGCTTTCGTAGGAATGTGTCGTTCGTCGAAGCCAGCAATGTAGGGGAGTTCAACGAGATGCTTCTTGCGTTCCCAAAATGCATTAGGCAATTCGGAGCAAATCTCATTTTCGAATCTTTTTTGGAGACTTCATATTTTGTTGACCATCTCCGGGGTTTTTAAAGTTTGCTCAATATGTTTGAGCTGAACTTCCTATTTAAGAAAGGAAATATGAGAGGATAAATGATTTATTTTAAACACAGTTTCCTCTTTGATGCGAAGCCCGTCTTCTTTTGAAAGGGGGCGAAGCAAAGGAAAGAAAAGCTCAGTACCTAAAAGGTCTGAGCGAATACCATCGTAATCGCTTTGATAAGGGCGAATTTGATTAACAAATGGTATCCCGAGGATGATATCTTCGGTGATATCGTCAGTAATAACAAAATCATTAATAAGGCAAATGCCGTTGTTACAGATATGGGCTTTAGGGAGCTCATAACTAATTTTCATCTTTTCTCCAGTAGCAGAGTATAAACGAGACTTACTCTTCTGGAGATATTGGGTCGGAATTAGGCCTTTGACAATACAATTACTGTCTTCGCCTGTATCGAATAAAGCGACCCTGTTTAGAACAAAGTCTTTGTCAATGACAATCTTTACAACGATATGTTCGTTTTAAGCTTTAATTTCAGAAATTGCCTTTCCTGAGGAAGATGGAGCATCTTCGCTGGGGAAAAGATCGGGCCCTTGAAGAGGATCAGTAGGACTGATCGGAAGATGGCGAGGAGACTCAGGTGCCTTTTCTGAGGGTAAGGCTGATCTAACGACTTGGTCAGTAAGAATGTTAAGTTCTACTTGATCAAGTCTGATTTTGAGATTTTTAATCTCTCTTTTTAGGCCAGCGATTTCTCCTTTTAGGTCAGAAATAGAGGGCTCTGAAGAATTTTGAAATTTTGCCATAACCTTTTGCATGTTGAATGGCTGAACAATTGGTTTAGCTTTAGAGGGGCTTTCTTCCTGAGAAAGCAGTCGTTTGAGCTCCTGAAGATATTTACTTCATAGCTCATCGTCGATAATATGCTCAATAATGTCAAACAGGATTTCTTTGGGTTTGCCTGTTATGACGTTAATGGCTTTGTTGAAGCAAGTACAGAAAGTGCCAGTGCACTCACAATCTTGTCCAGACTGGGAATCATCAGACTCATAAGCGGCGTTGATATATTCTTCGTCGCTATAGTCTTCGTCAGAGGAGGATGAGTTTGAAGCTGTCGAAGAGTCATTTTCCATGATAGAAAATAATTTCTCTTTAGCTTTGTCAGAAAGATCAAGTTGGTTGATCTTCTTTTTCTTACTGGATTTGCAATCTTTCGCCCTATGGCCAGATTTGCCACAAGACCAGCAAGTGTCTTTGGCTTTAGAAGACCTGCGTTTGGTCTTCCTACTAGGTTTGTAAGACTCTTTTTTGTAGGTCCTTTTGGAGGGAAAAGTCCTTTTAAAAGATTTCTTTTTTCTTTTCTTCTGAGAAGAGAGGTCAGTAAACCCGTAGTCATTACAGAAGGTTCCTAGACCATACTTACTTTTATGCTTAAGTTGCTGCTTAAGCTTAAGGTCAGTACAAAGGTCTATCCCTGTGGAGGTGATAAAGCTTACTATGTCACCATAAGTAAACCTATTATAAGGAATTTGACCATCAAATCTGTTCTTAATGGTCGTTCGGACTTTGTCAGCGAATAGAGGAGGAAGACCACTAATAAATCTTTCTTTCCAGAAATCATTATTGCAGTCAGGTCTGATTAGGACTTTGACCAGGAAGGTGTCTTTGTACCACCTAAAGTCTGCTAGATTTTTACAGCGAAGATTATTCAAGATTTCTAGACTTCTATCTTGGAAGAGTTTGGGCTCTCCTACGAAATGTCTAGCTATATGATAGAGGAGGGTAGCGCACGCATCTTCTTGTGCTTCTTCTACCGTAGTCTCTCGACCATCTACAACTCTCACAGCGTGTGCAGTGGTTGTAGCATTATAGATGAGGTCCTTTTCTTCCTCAGAGACATAGTTATCCCACCAATGTTTAATCATGTCGGTAAAACCCGAGACAATCATGGTGGCAGCTCCTTTGTCAGAGAAACCTTTGATTTTGTAGGCAGTAATGGATACGGCCATTTCATGGAGTTTATTGTAAATCTGGTGTTCAGCCAGACCGTCAATATTCCATTCCTTAATACCTCTTCCATCATGATTATAGGTGGAGAGGTATGGATGCTCTTCGTATTGAACATCGGGAGGAGAGGGCTTTTTGTAATAGTTCTTCTTGAGACTATATCTTTCGTTGGTAAGCTTGGAAAGAGAGTTCTTTTGAGAACTAGATTCTCCTTGCTGGGTGATTTTAAACTTTGTGAGTTTAGAATTGATTTTTTCTAAAATTTGTTCAGAGATTTAGAAATCATCGTTAAGGTCAGGAAACTTTTCCTTTTGAAATCCACTTAAGATGTACTCCCTTCTTACTTTTGCCTATATAAGGCATTGTATTTCTTTAGAGAAGGCATCAGAAAATTTCCACTCATAAGAAATTCTCTCTGCCCATTCTCTCTTGTAAACCACTGTAATGATAGTTTTCTCTCAATAAAACTTCGTAGGAATGTGTCATTCGTCGAAGCCAGCAATGTAGGGGAGTTCAACGAGATGCTTCTTGCGTTCCCAAAATGCATTAGGCAATTTAGAGCAAATCTCATTTTCGAATCTTTTTTGGAGACTTGATATTTTTTTGACCATCTCCGGGGTTTTTAAAGTTTTCTCAATATGTTTGAGCTGAACTTCCTGTTTAAGAAAGGAAATATGAGAGGATAAACGATTTATTTTAAACACAGTTTCCTCTTTGATGCGAAGCCCGTCTTCTTTTGAAAGGGGGCAAAGCAAAGGAAAGAAAAGCTCAGTACCTAAAAGGTCTGAGCGAATACCATCGTAATCGCTTCGATAAGGGCGAATTTGATTAACAAATGGTATCCCGAGGATGATATCTTCGGTGATATTGTCAGTAATAACAAAATCATTAATAAGGCAAATGCCGTTATTACAGATATGGGCTTTACGGAGCTCATAACTAATTTTCATCTTTTCTCCAGTAGCAGAGTATAAACGAGACTTACTCTTCTGGAGATATCGGGTCGGAATTAGGCCTTTGACAATACAATTACTGTCTGCGCCTGTATCGAATAAAGCAACCCTGTTTAGAACAAAGTCTTTGTCAATGACAATCTTTACAACGATATGTTCGCTGTAAGCTTTAATTGCAGAAATTGCCTTTCCTGAGGAAGATGGAGCATCTTCGCCAGGGAAAAGATCGGGCCATTGAAGAGGATCAGTAGGACTGATCGGAAGATGGCGAGGAGACTCAGGTGCCTTTTCTGAGGGTAAGGCTGATCTAACGACTTGGTCAGTAAGAATGTTAAGTTCTACTTGATCAAGTCTGATTTTGAGATTTTTAATCTCTCTTTTTAGGCCAGCGATTTCTCCTTTTAGGTCAGAAATAGAGGGCTCTGAAGAATTTTGAAATTTTGCCATAACCTTTTGCATGTTGAATGGCTGAACAATTGGTTTAGCTTTAGAGGGGCTTTCTTCCTGAGAAAGCAGTCGTTTGAGCTCCTGAAGATATTTACTTCGTAGCTCATCATCGGTAATATGCTCAATAATGTCAAACAGGATTTCTTTGGGTTTGCCTGTTATGACGTTAATGGCTTTGTTGGAGCAAGTACACAAAGTGCCAGTGCACTCACAATCTTGTCCAGACTGGGAATCATCAGACTCATAAGTGGCGTTGATATATTCTTCGTCGCTATAGTCTTCGTCAGAGGAGGATGAGTTTGAAGCTGTCGAAGAGTCATTTTCCATGATAGAAAATAATTTCTCTTTAGCTTTGTCAGAAAGATCAAGTTGGTTGATCTTCTTTTTCTTACTGTATTTGCAATCTTTCGCCCTATGGCCAGATTTGCCACAAGACTAGCAAGTGTCTTTGGGTTTAGAAGACCTGCGTTTGGTCTTCCTACTAGGTTTGTAAGACTCTTTTTTGTAGGTCCTTTTGGAGGGAAAAGTCCTTTTAAAAGATTTCTTTTTTCTTTTCTTCTGAGAAGAGAGGTCAGTAAACCCGTAGTATTACAGAAGGTTCCTAGACCATACTTACTTTTATGCTTAAGTTGCTGCTTAAGCTTAAGGTCAGTACAAAGGTCTATCCCTGTGGAGGTGATAAAGCTTACTATGTCACCATAAGTAAACCTATTATAAGGAATTTGACCATCTAATCTGTTCTTAATGGTCGTTCGGACTTTGTCAGCGAATAGAGGAGGAAGACCACTAATAAATCTTTCTTTCCAGAAATCATTATTGCAGTCAGGTCTGATCAGGACTTTGACCAGGAAGGTGTCTTTGTACCACCTAAAGTCTGCTAGATTTTTACAGCGAAGATTATTCAAGATTTCTAGACTTCTATCTTGGAAGAGTTTGGGCTCTCCTACGAAATGTCTAGCTATATGATAGAGGAGGGTAGCGCACGCATCTTCTTGTGTTTCTTCTACCGTGGTCTCTCGACCATCTACAACTCTCACAGCGTGTGCAGTGGTTGTAGCATTATAGATGAGGTCCTTTTCTTCCTCAGAGACGTAGTTATCCCACCAATGTTTAATCATGCCGGTAAAACCCGAGACAATCATGGTGGCAGCTCCTTTGTCAGAGGAACCTTTGATTTTGTAGGCAGTAATGGATACAGCCATTTCATGGAGTTTATTGTAAATCTGGTGTTCAGCCAGACCGTCAATATTCCATTCGTTAATACCTCTTCCATCATGATTACAGGTGGAGAGGTATGGATGCTCTTCGTATTGAACATCGGGAGGAGAGGGCTTTTTGTAATAGTTCTTCTTGAGACTATATCTTTCGCTGGTAAGCTTGGAAAGAGAGTTCTTTTGAGAACTAGATTCTCCTTGCTGGGTGATTTTAAACTTTGTGAGTTTAGAATTGATTTTTTCTAAAATTTGTTCAGAGATTTTGAAATCATCGTTAAGGTCAGGAAACTTTTCCTTTTGAAATCCAGGAGAGACGCCTTCTATCCTTTGTTTTAGGATACAACCATATCCTATATCAGAAGCATCAGTTTCTACTATCATGAATGCTTCCGGATTGGGGATGCCTAGACAGGGAAGGTTTTGAACTAAAGATTTAATCTTTATGACAGCATTGGTTAGTTCAGAACTCCAAGGAACTGGATTCTTCTTAAGACGTTTGTAAAGAGGTTCACAGACCTGTCTAATGTGAGGGATAAAATCAGCAACATAATTCAGGCTTCCTAAGAACCTTTGCAGCTGGGTTTTATCGGTAATTTCGTTAGGAAATTTAGAGGAAAACTCTATGGCTCTACAAATGGGCTTGTGGCTGCCCTGATGCAAATCATGTCCTAGAAAACGAATGGAGGTTTGAAACAACTTCATCTTCTTAGCACTGACAACAAGACCATTGAGTTTTACAATCTTAAAGAATGTATTAAGATGCTTAAAATGAGAATCAATGTTCTCGGAGAAAATTAACACATCATCAATATAAACAATTGACATATAAGAATATTCATTGAAGATGTTGTTCATGATATTCTGGAATTCAGACGGAGCATTTTTTAGTCCGAAAGGTAAGACGTTCCATTCGTAGTGCCCAAAGGGGACGTTGAAGGCAGTCTTATATCTATCCTTTTCAGCAATTTGGATTTGCCAGAATCCTAACTTCATATCGAACTTGCTGTAAAGGTTGGCTTTATAGGTTCTTTTGAGAAGATCCCTTTTGTTAGGAATCGGATGTCTGATCCATTTTAGGACAGTATTTAATGGCTTATAGTTGATAACAAGCCTAGGAGTTCCTCGTTCTTTTTCTGCACTATTGTTAACATAAAATGCAGAGCAACTCCAAGGAGAGTTAGAGGGTCTAATGATACCCTTTTGAAGAAGATGGTTAATTTCTGTCTTGCAGATTTTCATCATTTCATGATTCATTTGGATTGGTCTGGCTTTCGTAGGAATGTGTCGTTCGTCGAAGCCAGCAATGTAGGGGAGTTCAACGAGATACTTCTTGCGTTCCCAAAATGCATTAGGCAATTCGAAGCAAATCTCATTTTCGAATCTTTTTTGGAGACTTCATATTTTGTTGACCATCTCCGGGGTTTTTAAAGTTTGCTCAATATGTTTGAGCTGAACTTCCTGTTTAAGAAAGGAAATATGAGAGGATAAACGGTTTATTTTAAACACAGTTTCCTCTTTGATGCGAAGCCCGTCTTCTTTTAAAAGGGGGCGAAGCAAAGAAAAGAAAAGCTCAGTACCTAAAAGGTCTGAGCGAATACCATCGTAATCGCTTCGATAAGGGCAAATTTGATTAACGAATGGTATCCCGAGGATGATATCTTCGGTGATATCGTCAGTAATAACAAAATCATTAATAAGGCAAATGCCGTTGTTACAGATATGGGCTTTACGGAGCTCATAACTAATTTTCATCTTTTCTCCAGTAGCAGAGTATAAATGAGACTTACTCTTCTGGAGATATCGGGTCGGAATTAGGCCTTTGACAATACAATTACTGTCTGCGCCTGTATCGAATAAAGCGACCCTTTTTAGAACAAAGTCTTTGTCAATGACAATCTTTACAACGATATGTTCACTGTAAGCTTTAATTGCAGGAATTGCCTTTCCTGAGGAAGATGGAGCATCTTCGCCGGGAAAAAGATCGGGCCCTTGAAGAGGATCAGTAGGACTGATCGAAAGATGGAGAGGAGACTTAGGTGCCTTTTCTGAGGGTAAGGCTGATCTAACGACTTGGTCAGTAAGAATGTTAAGTTCTACTTGATCAAGTCTGATTTTGAGATTTTTAATCTCTCTTTTTAGGCCAGTGATTTCTCCTTTTAGGTCAGAAATAGAGGGCTCTGAAGAATTTTGAAATTTTGCCATAACCTTTTGCATGTTGAATGGCTGAACAATTGGTTTAGCTTTAGAGGGGCTTTCTTCCTGAGAAAGCAGCCGTTTGAGCTCCTGAAGATATTTACTTCGTAGCTCATCGTCGGTAATATGCTCAATAATGTCAAACAGGATTTCTTTGGGTTTGCCTGTTATGACGTTAATGGCTTTGTTGGAGCAAGTACAGAAAGTGCCAGTGCACTCACAATCTTGTCCAGACTGGGAATCATCAGACTCATAAGCGGCATTGATATATTCTTCGTCGTTATAGTCTTCGTCAGAGGAGGATGAGTTTGAAGCTGTCGAAGAGTCGTTTTCCATGATAGAAAATAATTTCTCTTTAGCTTCGTCAGAAAGATCAAGTTGGTTGATCTTCTTTTTCATACTGGATTTGCAATCTTTCGCCCTATGGCCAGATTTGCCACAAGTCCAGCAAGTGTCTTTGGGTTTAGAAGACCTGCGTTTGGTCTTCCTACTAGGTTTGTAAGACTCTTTTTTGTAGGTCCTTTTGGACGGAAAAGTCATTTTAAAAGATTTCTTTTTTCTTTTCTTCTGAGAAGGGAGGTCAGTAAACCCGTAGTCATTACAGAAGGTTCCTAGACCATACTTACTTTTATGCTTAAGTTTCTGCTTAAGCTTAAGGTCAGTACAAAGGGCTATCCCTGTGGAGGTGATAAAGCTTACTATGTCACCATAAGTAAACCTATTATAAGGAATTTGACCATCAAATCTGTTCTTAATGGTCGTTCGGACTTTGTCAGCGAATAGAGGAGGAAGACCACTAATAAATCTTTCTTTCCAGAAATCATTATTGCAGTCAGGTCTGATCAGGACTTTGACCAGGAAGGTGTCTTTGTACCACCTAAAGTCTGCTAGATTTTTACAGCGAGGATTATTCAAGATTTCTAGACTTCTATCTTGGAAGAGTTTGGGCTCTCCTACGAAATATCTAGCTATATGATAGAGGAGGGTAGCGCACGCATCTTCTTGTGTTTCTTCTACCGTGGTCTCTCGACCATCTACAACTCTCACAGCGTGTGCAGTGGTTGTAGCATTATAGATGAGGTCCTTTTCTTCCTCAGAGACGTAGTTATCCCACCAATGTTTAATCATGTCGGTAAAACCCGAGACAATCATGGTGGCAGCTCCTTTGTCAGAGGAACCTTTGATTTTGTAGGCAGTAATGGATACAGCCATTTCATGGAGTTTATTGTAAATCTGGTGTTCAGCCAGACCGTCAATATTCCATTCGTTAATACCTCTTCCATCATGATTACAGGTGGAGAGGTATGGATGCTCTTCGTATTGAACATCGGGAGGAGAGGGCTTTTTGTAATAGTTCTTCTTGAGACTATATCTTTCGCTGGTAAGCTTGGAAAGAGAGTTCTTTTGAGAACTAGATTCTCCTTGTTGGGTGATTTTAAACTTTGTGAGTTTAGAATTGATTTTTTCTAAAATCTGTTCAGAGATTTTGAAATCATCGTTAAGGTCAGGAAACTTTTCCTTTTGAAATTCAGGTATCTTGAAGATAGGATTTGAGAGGGGTTTAGAGCTAGGAATGCTCTTAACTGGCAAGGGAGCAGGCAGAGTATGACCTTTGGTTTCTTCTATCTGCTGAGAGATGGTATGGAGGGCTTGATTGGTATAATTGTTTTGCTCAATTATCCTATCAAGATCTTTGCATTGAGGAGTCATAGATCCTCTATCAGATTTAGTCTTAAAGGGTGAAGCCTTAATGACTTCATTGGAGTAAGGAATATTAAGTCCTTCAAGAGGAGGAGTTGCGGACTCAACAATTGTATTACGTTGTGTATACCATTTGGTAACCATAACGTTGAGCGAGTCATTCTGGTTTTCTATCTTTCCAGTTTTTTCTAACCAGAAGAAGAATTCCATATCGCATCGGAGTCTTTTCATGTCAGCTATCCATAGCCTTCCTAACTCGTTTTGTTGTTCCCTAGAATAGGTACTGGTGTACCAGTTTCTTTTAAGAACAGACTTGATGGTCAAATTCCTTATAATAGGCTTACTTATGGTGACATAGTAAGCTTTATCACCTCCACAGGGATAGACCTTTGTACTGACCTTAAGCTTAAGCAGCAACTTAAGCATAAAAGTAAGTATGGTCTAGGAACCTTCTGTAATGACTACGGGTTTACTGACCTCTCTTCTCAGAAGAAAAGAAAAAAGAAATCTTTTAAAAGGACTTTTCCCTCCAAAAGGACCTACAAAAAAGAGTCTTACAAACCTAGTAGGAAGACCAAACGCAGGTCTTCGAAACCCAAAGACACTTGCTGGACTTGTGGCAAATCTGGCCATAGGGCGAAAGAATGCAAATCCAATAAGAAAAAGAAGATCAACCAACTTGATCTTTCTGACGAAGATAAAGAGAAATTATTTTCCATCATGGAAAATGACTCTTCGACAGCTTCAAACTCATCCTCCTCTGACGAAGACTATAGCGACGAAGAGTATATCAACGCCGCTTATGAGTTTGATGATTCCCAGTCTGGACAAGATTGTGAGTGCACTGGCACTTTCTGTACTTGCTCCAACAAAGCCATTAACGTCATAACAGGCAAACCCAAAGAAATCCTGTTTGACATTATTGAGCATATTACCGACGATGAGCTACGAAGTAAATATCTTCAGGAGCTCAAACGACTGCTTTCTCAGGAAGAAAGCCCCTCTAAAGCTAAACCAATTGTTCAGCCATTCAACATGTAAAAGGTTATGGCAAAATTTCAAAATTCTTCAGAGCCCTCTATTTCTGACCTAAAAGGAGAAATCACTGGCCTAAAAGGAGAGATTAAAAATCTCAAAATCAGACTTGATCAAGTAGAACTTAACATTCTTACTGACCAAGTCGTTAGATCAGCTTTACCCTCAGAAAAGGCACCTGAGTCTCCTCGCCATCTTCCGATCAGTCCTACTGATCCTCTTCAAGGGCCTGATCTTTTCCCCGGCGAAGATGCTCCATCTTCCTCAGGAAAGGCAATTTCTGCAATTAAAGCTTACAGCGAACATATCGTTGTAAAGATTGTCATTGACAAAGACTTTGTTCTAAACAGGGTCGCTTTATTCGATACAGGCGCAGACAGTAATTGTATTGTCAAAGGCCTAATTCTGACCCGATATCTCCAGAAGAGTAAGTCTCGTTTATACTCTGCTACTGGAGAAAAGATGAAAATTAGTTATGAGCTCCGTAAAGCCCATATCTGTAACAACGGCATTTGCCTTATTAATGATTTTGTTATTACTGACGATATCACCGAAGATATCATCCTCGGGATACCATTCGTTAATCAAATTCGCCCTTATCGAAGCGATTACGATGGTATTCGCTCTGAACTTTTAGGTACTGAGATTTTCTTTCCTTTGCTTCGCCCCCTTTCAAAAGAAGACAGGCTTTGCATCAAAGAGGAAACTGTGTTTAAAATAAACCGTTTATCCTCTCATATTTCCTTTCTTAAACAGGAAGTTCAGCTCAAACATATTGAGCAAACTTTAAAAACCCCGGAGATGGTAAACAAAATATCAAGTCTCCAAAAAAGATTCGAAAATGAGATTTGCTCCGAATTTCCTAATGCATTTTGGGAACGCAAGAAGCATCTCGTTGAACTCCCCTACATTGCTGGCTTCGACGAACGACACATTCCTACGAAAGCCAGACCAATCCAAATGAATCATGAAATGATGGAAATCTGCAGGACAGAAATTAACCATCTTCTTCAAAAGGGTATCATTAGACCCTCTAACTCTCCTTGGAGTTGCTCTGCATTTTATGTTAACAATAGTGCAGAAAAAGAACGAGGAACTCCTAGGCTTGTTATCAACTACAAGCCATTAAATACTGTCCTAAAATGGATCAGACATCCGATTCCTAACAAAAGGGATCTTCTCAAAAGAACCTATAAAGCCAACCTTTACAGCAAGTTCGATATGAAGTCAGGATTCTGGCAAATCCAAATTGCTGAAAAGGATAGATATAAGACTGCCTTCAACGTCCCCTTTGGGCACTACGAATGGAACGTCTTACCTTTCGGACTAAAAAATGCTCCGTTTGAATTCTAGAATATCATGAACAACATCTTCAATGAATATTCTTATATGTCAATTGTTTATATTGATGATGTGTTAATTTTCTCCGAGAACATTGATTCTCATTTTAAGCATCTTAATACATTCTTTAAAATTGTAAAACTCAATGGTCTTGCTGTCAGTGCTAAGAAGATGAAGTTGTTTCAAACCTCCATTCGTTTTCTAGGACATGATTTGCATCAGGGCAGCCACAAGCCCATTTGTAGAGCCATAGAGTTTTCCTCTAAATTTCCTAACGAAATTACCGATAAAACCCAGCTGCAAAGGTTCTTAGGAAGCCTGAATTATGTTGCTGATTTTATCCCTCACATTAGACAGGTCTGTGAACCTCTTTACAAACGTCTTAAGAAGAATCCAGTTCCTTGGAGTTCTGAACAAACCAATGTTGTCATAAAGATTAAATCTTTAGTTCAAAACCTTCCCTGTCTAGCCATCCCCAATCCGGAAGCATTCATGATAGTAGAAACTGATGCTTCTGATATAGGATATGGTGGTATCCTAAAACAAAGGATAGAAGGCGTCTCTCCTGAACAATTAGTTCGTTTTACCTCCGGCATATGGAATGCCGCTCAAAAGAATTATAGCACTGTGAAAAAAGAAGTTTTATCTATAGTGCTATGTATCACAAAATTCCAAGATGACCTTATTAATAAGGAATTTCTTCTTCGTGTTGATTGCAAATCAGCTAAAGAGATTTTGCAAAAAGATGTTAAAAATCTCGTTTCAAAACAAATATTTGCTAGATGGCAGGCTCTCCTATCTAGCTTCGATTTTCAAATTGAATTTATTAAAGGAGAACACAACTCCCTTCCCGATTTTCTAACAAGAGAATTCCTACAGGTCCATGAGACCAAATCTGGGGAAGAACCCCAAGAAGGAACAAGCAAGGATGGCTAGGTCATTCGATGCTCCTTCACCTACAGCAAACCCACTTTGGCCTTCAATACCGCAAAGGCCAATTCTCAAAGAAGAGATTCAATCTCCAAACTCCAACAGATTCTCGGCACTGCAGCCTCCACAGTTGCCTACAAAACTAGTAGATATGAAGACAAATTTGCCAATCATCCAAGGGCAAGCAGCTAGCTCCTCGGTGCAAACCAAGCAGAGTTACGCCATGAAGGCTCCAAAAACCTTCGCAGAAGCAGTTGACCCAACGGCCGCAAAAGCAGCTACTCCAACACCTCCTGTCAAAGAGGAATTCAAGTATATCACCACCCAAGTATGTCCCATAATAGCATTGGACAAGGCATACGAAGGATATCATGTGAACCAGCTCCTCAAGCCGGTTTACACCAACAACAACTTTGTGGACACTGAAGATCCACTCAAAACTCGCCGCTACTATGAGGCCATCCTGGTAGATACTGATTCCATTGAAGTAGAGCACTCAGTGGATGAAAGTTACCCGGAGCATATAGGCTACTCCAAATTTACCATTAAGCGGGTCCTAACCCCCTTTAACTGGTTCGTAGATCACCTACATACTCCAGTTGCTTTATCAATGCCGCACAGACCGCAGACTTACAACTGGTACGACTATAAGTCGGCCTGGTTCAACTTCTTATTCGTTCGACCGGGTCATACCTGGTTTGTCAAGTATTGCCCCGCTATGATAGAAGCCACTGTACCAAGGTGGTTTTACGAATGGTGGGACTGTTTCGGAGGAACCAAAGAAGTTCTTCCACAGCAATTTTTAAAGCATCTCCTGGATTTCATGATCAAAGAGGGATGCACTACTTTACCTGCACATATTCAAATGTGTAAGTTTTTCATCAAGAAAAGAATATCTTATATCATCTCCTGGAATTTCTCCAAGGTAGAACAGCACAGGATCAAATATTTATCCAAAGAGATAAAGATCAAAGGTTGGACTCCTAAGCCAATAGCTCCCAAGACTCCTGAAAAGGGAAAATCTGCAGCATCCTCTTCCAGTATCTCCACCAGCAAGAAGGCGCTGAAAGAGAAGCTCCAGAAGGCTTTGGATGATTTGGACAGCCAAGAAATCTCAACCAATACTGAAGAATTACTTCAGCTTGTCGCAGAAGCTTCATCTACAGGAAGCAGCGATGATAATGGCGATATGCTAAATCCAAAAAGATTGGCTATGGCCTACATGGATCCCTATTATGAATAGGAAAATAACCCTTCGAGAGATAGAGGTTCAAAGAACCGGAATTATCTCAGTAAAAGGGTAATTCACTATTCCTGATTGGAATCCAGGACCCATCCTGTCTCTTAAAGATGACAAAACATCAGCATTACTTTTTTAAAAGGAAAGGAATCTGCTTTAATAAAGTAAAGCACTCAGCAGCTTTTCAAAAAGCACTATCATTATGCTTTCCAAAAGCAGCCACTCTACTTTGTCGGCAAGATCTGAGCCGAACACTTGTACATCCTAGATGTATTTACTTTCTCTCTTCTGCCTATTTAAGGCAATGTATTCATTTAGAGAAGGCATCAGAAAATTTCCATCACTAAGAAATTCTCTCTGCCCATTCTCTCTCTTGTACTCATAATGTTTTCTCAAGTTCATTAAAACTTGAGAGGGTCCTGAACATAAAGTGAGATCCCATTTTTCAGGAGAGTCCTGAATCGAAAGTAAAATCCTATTTTTTTGGAGGGACCTAAACGTAAAATAAAATCTCATTTTTCAAGAGTGTCTTGAACATAAAGTTAAATTCCATTTTTAAGGAGGGTCATGAACATAAAGTGAAATCCCATTTTTTCAGGAGGGTTCGGAGCAGAATGTAAAATCCTATATTTTCAGGAGGGTCTTGAACTGAAAGTATAATTCCATTTTTCAGGTGGGTCGTAAATATAAAGTAAAATCTCATTTTTCAGGAGGGTCCTGAACATAAATTAAAGTACCATTTTTCAGGAGAGTCCTTAACATAAAGTAAAGTCCCATTTTTCAGCAGGGTCCTGAACATAAAGTAAAGTTTCTTTTTTCAGGAGAGTCCTGAACATAAATTAAAGCTCCATTTTCAGGAGGATCCAGAACATAAAGTGATGTCCCATTTTTTTGGAGGGTCCTGAACAGAAAGTAAAATCCGATTTTCTAGGAGGGTCCTGAACAGAAAGTAAAACCCTATTTTCCAGAAGGGTCCTAAACATAAAGTGAAATCTCATTTTTCAGGAGGAACCTAAACAGAAAGTCAAATCCCATTTCTCAGAAGGGTCCTAAACATAAGGAAAAATCCCATTTTTCAGGAGGGTCCTAAACAAAAGGTTAAATCCCATTTTTCAGGAAGATCCTAAACATAAGGCAAAATTCTATTTTTCAGGAGGGTCTTGAGCATAAAGTGAAATCTTATTTTTTAGGAGGGTCCTGAACATAAAGTGATATCCCATCTTTCAGGAGGGTCCTGAACATAAAGTAAAGTCTCATTTTTTTAGGTGGGTCCTGTACATAAAGTAAACTCCCATTTTTCAAGAGGGTCCTGAACATAAAGTGAAAATCCCATTTTTCAGGAGAGTCCTAAACATAAAGTGAAATCTCATTTTTTAGGATGGTCCTGAACATAAACTGAAATCCCATTTTTCAGGAGGGTCCTGAACAGAAATTAAAATCCTATTCTTTCAAGAGGGTCCTAAACATAAAGTAAAATCCCATTTTTCATGAGGGTGCTAAATATAAAGTAAAATCCCATTTTTCAGAAAGGTCCTGAACAGAAATTAAAATCCCATTTTTCAGGAGGGTCCTGAACACAAAGTAGAATCCCATTTTCTAGGAGGGTCCTGAACAGAAAGTAAAATCCCATTTTTCAGGAATGTCATAAACATAATGTGAAATCTCATTTTTTAGGAGGGTCCAGAACAAAAAGTAAAATCTCATTTTTCAACTGTGTCCTGAACATAAAGGTAAATCCCATTTTTCAGGAGGGTCCTGAATATAAAGTGAAATCACATTTTTTCACGAGGGTCCAGAGCAAAATGTAAAATCCTATTTTTTCAGGAGGGTCTTGAACTGAAAGTATAATTCCATTTTTCAGGAGGGTCCTGAACATAAAGTAAAATCTCATTTTTCTGGAAGGTCCTGAACATAAAGTAAAGTCCCATTTTTCAGGAGGGTCCTAAACATAAAGTAAAGTCCCATTTTCAGTAGGGTCCTGAACAAAACGTAAAGTTCCTTTTTTCAGGAGGGTCCTGAACATAAATTAAAGTTCTATTTTTCAGGAGGATCCTAAACATAAAGTAAAGTTCCATTTTTCAGGAGGGTCTTGAACAGAAAGTAAAATCCGATTTTCTAGGAGGGTCCTAAATTGATAGTAGAATCCCATTTTCTAGGAGGGTCCTGAATAGAAAGTAAAATCCTATTTTCCAGGAGCGTCCTGAACATACAGTGAAATCTCATTTTTCTAGAGGAACCTAAATAGAAAGTCAAATCCCATTTCTCAGAAGGGACCTGAACATAAGGAAAAAATCCATTTTTAAGTAGGGTCCTGAACAAAATGTTAAATCTCATTTTTTAGGAGGGTCCAGAACGTAAGGCAAAATTCTATTTTACAGGAGGGTCCTGAGCATAAAGGGAAATCTCATTTTTTTAGGAGGGTCCTGAACATAAAGTAAGATCTCATTTTTTAGGAGGGTCTAGAAGATAAATTGAAATTCCGTTTTTCAGAAGAGTCCTGAATTGAAAGTAAAATCTCATTTTTCAGGAGGGACTTGAGCATAAAGTGAAATTCCATGTTTTAGAAAGGTCCTGAACAGAAAGTAAAATCCCATTTTTCAGGAGGGTACTAAGCATAAAGGAAAATCTTATTTTTTAGGATGATATCCTAAACATAAAGTGAAATTCCATTTTTCAGGACGGTCCTTAACAAAAAGTAAAATCTCATCTTTCAGGAGGGTCCTGAACATAAAGTAAAATGTCATTTTTTTCAGGTTGGTCCTGAACATAAAGTAAATTCCCATTTATCAGGAGTGTTCCTAACAAAAAGTAAAGTGCCATTTTTCAGGAGGGTCCTGAACAGAAATTAAAATCCTATTCTTTCAAGAGGGTCCTAAACATAAAGTAAAATCCCATTTTTCATGAGGGTGCTAAATATAAAGTAAAATCCCATTTTTCAGAAAGGTCCTGAACAGAAATTAAAATCCCATTTTTCAGGAGGGTCCTGAACACAAAGTAGAATCCCATTTTCTAGGAGGGTCCTGAACAGAAAGTAAAATCCCATTTTTCAGGAATGTCATAAACATAATGTGAAATCTCATTTTTTAGGAGGGTCCAGAACAAAAAGTAAAATCTCATTTTTCAACTGTGTCCTGAACATAAAGGTAAATCCCATTTTTCAGGAGGGTCCTGAATATAAAGTGAAATCACATTTTTTCACGAGGGTCCAGAGCAAAATGTAAAATCCTATTTTTTCAGGAGGGTCTTGAACTGAAAGTATAATTCCATTTTTCAGGAGGGTCCTGAACATAAAGTAAAATCTCATTTTTCTGGAAGGTCCTGAACATAAAGTAAAGTCCCATTTTTCAGGAGGGTCCTAAACATAAAGTAAAGTCCCATTTTCAGTAGGGTCCTGAACAAAACGTAAAGTTCCTTTTTTCAGGAGGGTCCTGAACATAAATTAAAGTTCTATTTTTCAGGATGATCCTAAACATAAAGTAAAGTTCCATTTTTCAGGAGGGTCTTGAACAGAAAGTAAAATCCGATTTTCTAGGAGGGTCCTAAATTGATAGTAGAATCCCATTTTCTAGGAGGGTCCTGAATAGAAAGTAAAATCCTATTTTCCAGGAGCGTCCTGAACATACAGTGAAATCTCATTTTTCTAGAGGAACCTAAATAGAAAGTCAAATCCCATTTCTCAGAAGGGACCTGAACATAAGGAAAAAATCCATTTTTAAGTAGGGTCCTGAACAAAATGTTAAATCTCATTTTTTAGGAGGGTCCAGAACGTAAGGCAAAATTCTATTTTACAGGAGGGTCCTGAGCATAAAGGGAAATCTCATTTTTTTAGGAGGGTCCTGAACATAAAGTAAGATCTCATTTTTTAGGAGGGTCTAGAAGATAAATTGAAATTCCGTTTTTCAGAAGAGTCCTGAATTGAAAGTAAAATCTCATTTTTCAGGAGGGACTTGAGCATAAAGTGAAATTCCATGTTTTAGAAAGGTCCTGAACAGAAAGTAAAATCCCATTTTTCAGGAGGGTACTAAGCATAAAGGAAAATCTTATTTTTTAGGATGATATCCTAAACATAAAGTGAAATTCCATTTTTCAGGACGGTCCTTAACAAAAAGTAAAATCTCATCTTTCAGGAGGGTCCTGAACATAAAGTAAAATGTCATTTTTTTCAGGTTGGTCCTGAACATAAAGTAAATTCCCATTTATCAGGAGTGTTCTTAACAAAAAGTAAAGTGCCATTTTTCGAGAGGGTCCTGAACAGAAAGTAAAATCTTATTTTTCAGGAGGGTCTTGAATATAAAGTGAAATCCCATATTTTAGAAGAGTCCTGGACATAGAGTGAAATCTCATTTTTCAAGAGGGTCCTGAACATAAACTGATATCCAATTTTTCAGGAGTGTCCTGAACGGAAAGTAAAATCCTATTTTTTCAAGAGGGTCCTAAACATAAAGTTAAATCCCATTTTTCAGGAGTGTCCTAAACATAAAGTAAAATCCTATTTTTCATGAGGGTCCTGAACAGAAAGTAAAGTGTTATTTTTCAAGAAGGTCCTGAATATAAACTAAAGTCCCATTTTTCAAGAGGGTTCTAAACATAAAATGAAATCTCATATTTTCAGAAGGTCCTGAACATTAAGTAAAGTCCTATTTTTCAAGAGGGTCCTGAACATAAAGTAAAGTCCTATTTTTCAGGAGAGTCCTGAACAGAAAGTAACATCCTATTTTTCAGGAGGGTCCTGAAAAGAAAGTAAAATCCCATTTTTTAGAAGGGTCCTAAATAGAAAGAAAAATCCTATTTTCTAGGAAGGTCCTGAACATAAAGTAGAATCCCATTTTCTAGGAGGGTCCTGAACAGAAAGTAAAATCCCATTTTCCAGGAAGGTCCTATTCATAATGTCAAGTCCCATTTTTCGGGAGTGTCCGGAACAGAAAGTAAAATCTCATTTTTCAGGAGGGACCTGAACATGAGGTGAAATCCTATTTTTTAGGAGGGTCCTAAACATAAGGTGAAATTCCATTTTTCGTAGGGTCCTGAGCATAAATTCAAATCCCATTTTTCTGGAGGGTCCTGAACATAAAGTGAAATCTCATTTTTTTTAGAAGGGTGCTGAACATAAAGTGTGATCCCATTTTTCAGGAGGTTCCTGACCAGAAAGTAAAATTCTATTTTTCAGGAGGGTCATGGACATAAAGTGAAATCTCATTTTTATGGAGGGTTCTGAACATAAAGTTAAATTCCAATTTTGAGGAGGGTCCTGAACAGAAAGTAAAATCCCATTTTTCAAGTGAGTCCTAAAAATAACTTAAATCCTATTTTTTAGGAAGGTCCGGAACATAAAGTGAAATCCTAATTTTCAGGAGGATCCTGAACAGAAAGTAAAATATCATTTTTCAAGAGGGGCTTGAATATAAAGTAAAGTCTCATTTTTCAGGAGGGATCTGAACATAAAATAAAATCCCATATTTTCAGAAGAGTCCTGAACATAAAGTGAAGTCCTATTTTTCAGGAGGGTCCTGAACATAAAAGTAAAGTCCCATTTTTCAAGAGGGTCCGAAACTGAATATAAAGCCCCATTTTTTAGGAGGGTCCTGAACAAAAAGTAAAATCCTCTTGTCCAGGAGGGTCCTGAACAGAAAGTAGAATCCCGTTTTCAAGGAGGGTCCTGAACAGTAAGTAAAATCCCATTATCAGGAGGGTCCTGAACATAAAGTTAAATCATATTTTTCAAGAGCGTCGTGAACAGAAAGTAAAATTCCATTTTTCAGGAGGGTCTTGAGCATAAAGTAAAATCACATTTTCAGGAATGTCCTGAATAGAAAATAAAATTCCATTTTTCAGGAGGGTCCTGGACTTAAAGTAAAATCCCATTTTAAAGGAGGGTCCGGAACATAAAGTTAAATCCCATTTTTCAAGAGGATCCTGAACAGAAAGAAAAATCCCATTTTTTAGAAGGGTCTTGAGCATAAATTTAAATTCCATTTTTCAGGAAGGTCCTGAACAGAAAGTAAAATCCCATTTTTCAGGAGGGTCCCGAACATAAAGTGAAATCCTATTTTTCAGGAGGATCCTGAATAAAAAGTAAAATATCATTTTTCAAGAGGGTCCTGAATATAAAGTAAAATATCATTTTTCAGGAGGGTCCTGAACATAAGATTAAATCCCATATTTTCAGGTGAGTCCTGAACATAAAGTGAATTCCTATTTTTCAGGAGGGTCCTGAACATAAAAGTAAAGTCCCATTTTTCAAGAGGGTCTTGAACAGAAAGTAAAACCCCATTTTTTAGGAGGGTGCTGAACAAAAAGTAAAATCCTATTTTCCAGGGGGGTGCTGAACAGAAAGTAGAATCCCATTTTCTAGGAGGGTCCGGAACAGTAAGTAAAATCCCATTATAAGAAGGGTCCTGAACATAAAGTTAAATCCCATTTTTCAGGAGGATCTTGAGCAGAAAGTAAAATCCCATTTTTAGGAATGTCCTGAATGGAAAGTAAAATTCCATTTTTTAGAAGGGTTCTGGACTTAAAGTAAAATCCCATTTTAAAGCAGGGTCCTGAACATAAAGTTAAATCCCATTTTTCAAGAGGGTCCTGAACAGAAAGTAAAATCCCGTTTTTTAGAAGGGTCTTGAGCATAAAGTGAAATTCTATTTTTTAGGAAGGTCCTGAACAGAAAGTAAAATCCCATTTTTCAGGAGGGTACTGAGCATAAATGAAAATCTTATTTTTCAGGATGATATCCTAACCATAAAGTGAAATTCCATTTTTCAGGAGGGTCCTGAACAGAAAGTAATATCTCATCTTTCAGGAGGGTCTTAGATGTAAAGTAAAATCCCATTTTTTAGGAGGGACTTGAATATAAAGTAAAAATACCTTTTTTTAGGACGGTACTAAGCATAAAGTGACATCCCATTTTTCAGGAGGGTCTTGAACAGAAAGTAGAATCCCATTTTTCATGAGGGTCCTGTACATAAAGTAGAATCCCATTGTTCAGGAGAGTCCTAAACAAAGAGTTAAATCTCATTTTTCAGGAAGGTCCTGAACATAAAGTGAAATCTCATTTTTCAGGAGGGTCCTGAACAGAAAGTAAAATCTCGTTTCTTCAGAAGGGTCCTGAACATAAAGTAAAATGTCATTTTTTTTAAGAGGGTCCTGAACATAAAGTAAAATCCCATTTTTCAGAAAGGTTCTGAACATAAAGTAAAGTCCCATTTTTTAGGAGGGTCCTGAACATAAAGGAAAGTCCTATTTTTCAATAGGGTCCTAAATAGAAAGTAAAATCCCATTTTTCAGGAAGGTCCTGAACAGAAAGTAAAAGCTTATTTTTCAGGAGGGTCTTGAACATAAAGTGAAATCCCATATTTCTGAAGAGTCCTGGACATAGAGTGAAACTCATTTTTCAGGAGGGTCCTGAACATAAATTGATATCCTATTTTTCAGGAGTGTCCTGAACATAAAGTAAAATCCTATTTTTCAGGAGTTTCCTGAAAAGAAAGTAAAATCTTATTTTTCAAGAGGGTCCTGAATATAAAGTAAAGTCCCATTTTTCAGGAGGGTCCTGAACATAAAATGAAATGTCATATTTTCAGAAAGCCCTGAACATAAAGTAAATTCCTATTTTTCAAGAAGGTCCTGAACATAAAGTAAAGTCCCATTTTTCAAGAGGGTCCAGAACAGAAAGTAAAATCCTATTTTTCAGGAGGGTCCTGAAAAGAAAGTAAAATCCTATTTTTTGGAAGGGTCCTAAATAGAAGGGAAAATCCTATTTTCTAGGAGGGACCTGAACAGAAAGTAGAATCCCATTTTCTAGGAGGGTCCTGAACAGAAAGTAAAATCCCATTTTCAAGGAAAGTCCTATTTATAATGTGAAGTCCCATTTTTCCGAAGGGTCCTGAACAGTAAGTAAGATCTTATTTTTCAGGAGGGTCCTGAACATAAGGTGAAATACTATTTTTCAAAAGGGTCATAAACATAAAGTGAAATCCCATTTTTGGGAGGGTCCCGAACATAAAATGAAATCTCATTTTTTCAGGAGGGTCCTGAACATAAACTGATATCCTATTTTTCAGGAGTGTCCTGAACATAAAGTAAAATCCTATTTTTCAGGAGTTTCCTGAATAGAAAGTAAAATATTATTTTTCAAGAGGGTCCTGAATATAAAGTAAAGTCCCATTTTTCAGGAGGGTCCTGAACATAAAATGAAATGTCATATTTTCAGAAGGCCCTGAACATAAAGTAAATTCCTATTTTTCAAGAAGGTCCTGAACATAAAGTAAAGTCCCATTTTTCAAGAGGGTCCAGAACAGAAAGTAAAATCCTATTTTTCAGGAGGGTCCTGAAAAGAAAGTAAAATCCCATTTTTTGGAAGGGTCCTAAATAGAAGGGAAAATCCTATTTTCTAGGAGGGTCCTGAACAGAAAGTAGAATCCCATTTTCTAGGAGGGTCCTGAACAGAAAGTAAAATCCCATTTGCAAGGAAGGTCCTATTCATAATGTGAAGTCCCATTTTTCAGAAGGGTCCTGAACAGTAAGTAAAATCTTATTTTTCAGGAGGGTCCTGAACATAAGGTGAAATACTATTTTTCAAGAGGGTCATAAACATAAAGTGAAATTCCATATTTGGGAGGGTCCCGAACATAAAATGAAATCTCATTTTTTCAGAAGGGTGCTGAACATAAAGTGAGATAGCATTTTTTAGAAGGGTCTTGAACAGAAAGTAAAATTCCATTTTTCAGGAGGGTCCTGGACATAATGTGAAATCCCAGTTTTCAGGAGGGTCCTGAACATAAAGTTAAATCCCATTTTTCAGGAGGGTCCTGAACAGAAAGTAAAATCACTTTTTTCAGGAGGGTCTTAAATATAAAGTAAAATCCCATTTTTCAGGAGTGTCCTGAATAGAAAGTAAAATTCCATTTTTCAGGAGGGTCCTGAACTTAAAGTAAAATCCCATTTTTCAGGAGGGTCCTGAACATAAAGTTAAATCTCATATTTCAAGAGGGTCCTGAACAGAAACTAAAATCCCATTTTTCCGAAGGGTCTTGAGCATAAAGTAAAATCCTAATTTTCAGGAGAGTCCTTAGTAGGAAGTAAAATTATATTTTTCAGGAGGGTCCTGAATATAAAGAGAAATCCTATTTTTCTAGAGGGTCCTGAACATAAAGTGAAATTCCATTTTTTAGGAAGGTCCTGAACAGAAAGTAAAATCCCATTTTTCAGGAGGATACTGAGCATAAAGTAAAATCTCATTTTTCAGGATGGTCCTGAATATAAAGTAAAGTCCCATTTTTCAGGAGGGGCCTTAACATAAAATAAATTCCCATTTTTTAGGATGGTCTTGAACATAAAGAAAAATCTCATCTTTTAGGAGCGTCCTGAACAGAAAGTAAAATCCTATTTTTCAGGAGAGTCCTCAACGTAAAATGAAATCTCATTTTTCAAGAGTGTCCTGAACAGAAAGTAAAATCCCATTTTTCAGGAGGGTACTGAGCATAAATGAAAATCTTATTTTTCAGGATGATATCCTAACCATAAAGTGAAATTCCATTTTTCAGGAGGGTCCTGAACAGAAAGTAATATCTCATCTTTCAAGAGGGTCTTAGATGTAAAGTAAAATCCCATTTTTTAGGAGGGACTTGAATATAAAGTAAAAATACCTTTTTTTAGGACGGTACTAAGCATAAAGTGACATCTCATTTTTCAGGAGGGTCTTGAACAGAAAGTAAAATCCCATTTTTCATGAGGATCCTGTACATAAAGTAGAATCCCATTGTTCAGGAGAGTCCTAAACAAAGAGTTAAATCTCATTTTTCAGGAAGGTCCTGAACATAAAGTGAAATCTCATTTTTCAGGAGTGTCCTGAACAGAAAGTAAAATCCCGTTTCTTCAGAAGGGTCCTGAACATAAAGTAAAATGTCATTTTTTTTAAGAGGGTCCTGAACATAAAGTAAAATCCCATTTTTTAGAAGGGTTCTGAACATAAAGTAAAGTCCCATTTTTTAGGAGGGTCCTGAACATAAAAGAAAGTCCTATTTTTCAATAGGGTCCTAAACAGATAGTAAAATCCCATTTTTCAGGAGGGTCCTGAACAGAAAGTAAAAGGTTATTTTTCAGGAGGGTCTTGAACATAAAGTGAAATCCCATATTTCTGAAGAGTCCTGGACATAGAGTGAAACTCATTTTTCAGGAGGGTCCTGAACATAAATTGATATCCTATTTTTCAGGAGTGTCCTGAACATAAAGTAAAATCCTATTTTTCAGGAGTTTCCTGAAAAGAAAGTAAAATCTTATTTTTCAAGAGGGTCCTGAATATAAAGTAAAGTCCCATTTTTCAGGAGGGTCCTGAACATAAAATGAAATGTCATATTTTCAGAAGGCGCTGAACATAAAGTAAATTCCTATTTTTCAAGAAGGTCCTGAACATAAAGTAAAGTCCCATTTTTCAAGAGGGTCCAGAACAGAAAGTAAAATCCTATTTTTCAGGAGGGTCCTGAAAAGAAAGTAAAATCCTATTTTTTGGAAGGGTCCTAAATAGAAGGGAAAATCCTATTTTCTAGGAGGGACCTGAACAGAAAGTAGAATCCCATTTTCTAGGAGGGACCTGAACAGAAAGTAGAATCCCATTTTCAAGGAAAGTCCTATTTATAATGTGAAGTCCCATTTTTCCGAAGGGTCCTGAACAGTAAGTAAGATCTTATTTTTCAGGAGGGTCCTGAACATAAGGTGAAATACTATTGTTCAAGAGGGTCATAAACATAAAGTGAAATCCCATTTTTGGGAGGGTCCCGAACATAAAATGAAATCTCATTTTTTCAGGAGGGTCCTGAACATAAATTGATATCCTATTTTTCAGGAGTGTCCTGAACATAAAGTAAAATCCTATTTTTCAGGAGTTTCCTGAATAGAAAGTAAAATATTATTTTTCAAGAGGGTCCTGAATATAAAGTAAAGTTCCATTTTTCAGGAGGGTCCTGAACATAAAATGAAATGTCATATTTTCAGAAGGCCCTGAACATAAAGTAAATTCCTATTTTTCAAGAATGTCCTGAACATAAAGTAAAGTCCCATTTTTCAAGAGGGTCCAGAACAGAAAGTAAAATCCTATTTTTCAGGAGGGTCCTGAAAAGAAAGTAAAATCCCATTTTTTGGAAGTGTCCTAAATAGAAGGGAAAATCCTATTTTCTAGGAGGGTCCTGAACAGAAAGTAGAATCTTATTTTCTAGGAGGGTCCTGAACAGAAAGTAAAATCCCATTTTCAAGGAAGGTCCTACTGATAATGTGAAGTCCCATTTCTCAGAAGGGTCCTGAACAGTAAGTAAAATCTTATTTTTCAGGAGGGTCCTGAACATAAGGTGAAATACTATTTTTCAAGAGGGTCATAAACATAAAGTGAAATCCCATTTTTGGGAGGGTCCCGAACATAAAATGAAATCTCATTTTTTCAGAAGGGTGCTGAACATAAAGTGAGATAGCATTTTTTAGAAGGGTCTTGAACAGAAAGTAAAATTCCATTTTTCAGGAGGGTCCTGGACATAATGTGAAATCCCAGTTTTCAGGAGGGTCCTGAACATAAAGTTAAATCCCATTTTTCAGGAGGGTCCTGAACAGAAAGTAAAATCACTTTTTTCAGGAGGGTCTTAAATATAAAGTAAAATCCCATTTTTCAGGAGTGTCCTGAATAGAAAGTAAAATTCCATTTTTCAGGAGGGTCCTGGACTTAAAGTAAAATCCCATTTTTCAGGAGGGTCCTGAACATAAAGTTAAATCTCATATTTCAAGAGGGTCCTGAACAGAAAGTAAAATCCCATTTTTCCGAAGGGTCTTGAGCATAAAGTAAAATCCTAATTTTCAGGAGAGTCCTTAGTAGGAAGTAAAATTACATTTTTCAGGAGGGTCCTGAATATAAAGAGAAATCCTATTTTTCTGGAGGGTCCTGAACATAAAGTGAAATTCCATTTTTTAGGAAGGTCCTGAACAGAAAGTAAAATCCCATTTTTCAGGAGGATACTGAGCATAAAGTAAAATCTCATTTTTCAGGATGGTCCTGAATATAAAGTAAAGTCCCATTTTTCAGGAGGGTCCTTAACATAAAATAAATTCCCATTTTTTAGGATGGTCTTGAACATAAAGAAAAATCTCATCTTTTAGGAACGTCCTGAACAGAAAGTAAAATCCTATTTTTCAGGAGAGTCCTCAACGTAAAATGAAATCTCATTTTTCAAGAGTGTCCTGAACAGAAAGTAAAATCCCATTTTTCAGGAGGGTACTGAGCATAAATGAAAATCTTATTTTTCAGGATGATATCCTAACCATAAAGTGAAATTACATTTTTCAGGAGGGTCCTGAACAGAAAGTAATATCTCATCTTTCAAGAGGGTCTTAGATGTAAAGTAAAATCCCATTTTTTAGGAGGGACTTGAATATAAAGTAAAAATACCTTTTTTTAGGACGGTACTAAGCATAAAGTGACATCTCATTTTTCAGGAGGGTCTTGAACAGAAAGTAAAATCCCATTTTTCATGAGGGTCCTGTACATAAAGTAGAATCCCATTGTTCAGGAGAGTCCTAAACAAAGAGTTAAATCTCATTTTTCAGGAAGGTCCTGAACATAAAGTGAAATCTCATTTTTCAGGAGTGTCCTGAACAGAAAGTAAAATCCCGTTTCTTCAGAAGGGTCCTGAACATAAAGTAAAATGTCATTTTTTTTAAGAGGGTCCTGAACATAAAGTAAAATCCCATTTTTTAGAAGGGTTCTGAACATAAAGTAAAGTCCCATTTTTTAGGAGGGTCCTGAACATAAAGGAAAGTCCTATTTTTCAATAGGGTCCTAAACAGATAGTAAAATCCCATTTTTCAGGAGGGTCCTGAACAGAAAGTAAAAGGTTATTTTTCAGGAGGGTCTTGAACATAAAGTGAAATCCCATATTTCTGAAGAGTCCTGGACATAGAGTGAAACTCATTTTTTAGGAGGGTCCTGAACATAAATTGATATCCTATTTTTCAGGAGTGTCCTGAACATAAAGTAAAATCCTATTTTTCAGGAGTTTCCTGAAAAGAAAGTAAAATCTTATTTTTCAAGAGGGTCCTGAATATAAAGTAAAGTCCCATTTTTCAGGAGGGTCCTGAACATAAAATGAAATGTCATATTTTCAGAAGGCCCTGAACATAAAGTAAATTCCTATTTTTCAAGAAGGTCCTGAACATAAAGTAAAGTCCCATTTCTCAAGAGGGTCCAGAACAGAAAGTAAAATCCTATTTTTCAGGAGGGTCCTGAAAAGAAAGTAAAATCCCATTTTTCGGAAGGGTCCTAAATAGAAGGGAAAATCCTATTTTCTAGGAGGGTCCTGAACAGAAAGTAGAATCCCATTTTCTAGGAGGGTCCTGAACAGAAAGTAAAATCCCATTTTCAAGGAAAGTCCTATTTATAATGTGAAGTCCCATTTTTCCGAAGGGTCCTGAACAGTAAGTAAAATCTTATTTTTCAGGAGGGTCCTGAACATAAGGTGAAATACTATTTTTCAAGAGGGTCATAAACATAAAGTGAAATCCCATTTTTGGGAGGGTCCCGAACATAAAATGAAATCTCATTTTTTCAGGAGGGTCCTGAACATAAACTGATATCCTATTTTTCAGGAGTGTCCTGAACATAAAGTAAAATCCTATTTTTCAGGAGTTTCCTGAATAGAAAGTAAAATATTATTTTTCAAGAGGGTCCTGAATATAAAGTAAAGTCCCATTTTTCAGGAGGGTCCTGAACATAAAATGAAATGTCATATTTTCAGAAGGCCCTGAACATAAAGTAAATTCCTATTTTTCAAGAAGGTCCTGAACATAAAGTAAAGTCCCATTTTTCAAGAGGGTCCAGAACAGAAAGTAAAATCCTATTTTTCAGGAGGGTCCTGAAAAGAAAGTAAAATCCCATTTTTTGGAAGTGTCCTAAATAGAAGGGAAAATCCTATTTTCTAGGAGGGTCCTGAACAGAAAGTAGAATCCCATTTTCTAGGAGGGTCCTGAACAGAAAGTAAAATCCCATTTTCAAGGAAGGTCCTACTGATAATGTGAAGTCCCATTTCTCAGAAGGGTCCTGAACAGTAAGTAAAATCTTATTTTTCAGGAGGGTCCTGAACATAAGGTGAAATACTATTTTTCAAGAGGGTCATAAACATAAAGTGAAATCCCATTTTTGGGAGGGTCCCGAACATAAAATGAAATCTCATTTTTTCAGAAGGGTGCTGAACATAAAGTGAGATAGCATTTTTTAGAAGGGTCTTGAACAGAAAGTAAAATTCCATTTTTCAGGAGGGTCCTGGACATAATGTGAAATCCCAGTTTTTAGGAGGGTCCTGAACATAAAGTTAAATCCCATTTTTCAGGAGGGTCCTGAACAGAAAGTAAAATCACTTTTTTCAGGAGGGTCTTAAATATAAAGTAAAATCCCATTTTTCAGGAGTGTCCTGAATAGAAAGTAAAATTCCATTTTTCAGGAGGGTCCTGGACTTAAAGTAAAATCCCATTTTTCAGGAGGGTCCTGAACATAAAGTTAAATCTCATATTTCAAGAGGGTCCTGAACAGAAACTAAAATCCCATTTTTCAGAAGGGTCTTGAGCATAAAGTAAAATCCTAATTTTCAGGAGAGTCCTTAGTAGGAAGTAAAATAACATTTTTCAGGAGGGTCCTGAATATAAAGAGAAATCCTATTTTTCTGGAGGGTCCTGAACATAAAGTGAAATTCCATTTTTTAGGAAGGTCCTGAACAGAAAGTAAAATCCCATTTTTCAGGAGGATACTGAGCATAAAGTAAAATCTCATTTTTCAGGATGGTCCTGAATATAAAGTAAAGTCCCATTTTTCAGGAGGGTCCTTAACATAAAATAAATTCCCATTTTTTAGGATGGTCTTGAACATAAAGAAAAATCTCATCTTTTAGGAGCGTCTTGAACAGAAAGTAAAATCCTATTTTTCAGGAGAGTCCTCAACGTAAAATGAAATCTCATTTTTCAAGAGTGTCCTGAACAGAAAGTAAAATCCCATTTTTCAGGAGGGTACTGAGCATAAATGAAAATCTTATTTTTCAGGATGATATCCTTACCATAAAGTGAAATTCCATTTTTCAGGAGGGTCCTGAACAGAAAGTAATATCTCATCTTTCAAGAGGGTCTTAGATGTAAAGTAAAATCCCATTTTTTAGGAGGGACTTGAATATAAAGTAAAAATACCTTTTTTTAGGACGGTACTAAGCATAAAGTGACATCTCATTTTTCAGGAGGGTCTTGAACAGAAAGTAAAATCCCATTTTTCATGAGGGTCCTGTACATAAAGTAGAATCCCATTGTTCAGGAGAGTCCTAAACAAAGAGTTAAATCTTATTTTTCAGGAAGGTCCTGAACATAAAGTGAAATCTCATTTTTCAGGAGGGTCCTGAACAGAAAGTAAAATCCCGTTTCTTCAGAAGGGTCCTGAACATAAAGTAAAATGTCATTTTTTTTAAGAGGGTCCTGAACATAAAGTAAAATCCCATTTTTTAGAAGGGTTCTGAACATAAAGTAAAGTCCCATTTTTTAGGAGGGTCCTGAACATATAGGAAAGTCCTATTTTTAAATAGGGTCCTAAACAGAAAGTAAAATCCCATTTTTCAGGAGGGTCCTGAACAGAAAGTAAAAGGTTATTTTTCAGGAGGGTCTTGAACATAAAGTGAAATCCCATATTTCTGAAGAGTCCTGGACATAGAGTGAAACTCATTTTTTAGGAGGGTCCTGAACACAAACTGATATCCTATTTTTTAGGAGTGTCCTGAACATAAAGTAAAATCCTATTTTTCAGGAGTTTCCTGAACAGAAAGTAAAATCTTATTTTTCAAGAGGGTCCTGAATATAAAGTAAAGTCCCATTTTTCAGGAGGGTCCTGAACATAAAATGAAATGTCATATTTTCAGAAGGCCCCGAACATAAAGTAAATTCCTATTTTTCAAGAAGGTCCTGAACATAAAGTAAAGTCCCATTTCTCAAGAGGGTCCTGAACATAAAGTAAAATCCCATTTTTTAGAAGGGTTCTGAACATGAATTAAAGTCCCATTTTTTGGGAGGGTCCTGAACATAAAGGAAAGTCCTATTTTTCAATAGGGTCCTAAAGAGAAAGTAAAATCCCATTTTTCAGGAGGGTCCTGAACAGAAAGTAAAATCTTATTTTTCAGGAGGGTCTTGAACATAAAGTGAAATCCCATATTTCTGAAGAGTCCTGGACATAGAGTGAAACTCATTTTTTAGGAGGGTCCTGAACATAAACTGATATCCTATTTTTTAGGAGTGTCCTGAACATAAAGTAAAATCCTATTTTTCAGGAGTTTCCTGAACAGAAAGTAAAATCTTATTTTTCAAGAGGGTCCTGAATATAAAGTAAAGTCCCATTTTTCAGGAGGGTCCTGAACATAAAATGAAATGTCATATTTTCAGAAGGCCCTGAACATAAAGTAAATTCCTATTTTTCAAGAAGGTCCTGAACATAAACTAAAGTCCCATTTCTCAAGAGGGTCCAGAACAGAAAGTAAAATCCTATTTTTCAGGAGGGTCCTGAAAACAAAGTAAAATCCCATTTTTTGGGAGGGTCCTAAATAGAAGGGAAAATCCTATTTTCTAGGAGGGTCCTGAACAGAAAGTAGAATCCCATTTTCTAGGAGGGTCCTGAACAGAAAGTAAAATCCCATTTTCAAGGAAGGTCCTATTCATAATGTGAAGTCCCATT
Organism: Capsicum baccatum var. pendulum; assembly: GCA_030864225.1. Classification (NCBI taxonomy): domain Eukaryota; kingdom Viridiplantae; phylum Streptophyta; class Magnoliopsida; order Solanales; family Solanaceae; genus Capsicum; species Capsicum baccatum. Next base: position 204,669,564 of record CM061553.1, read on the forward strand.
TTTCAGAAGGGTCCTGAACAGTAAGTAAAATCTTATTTTTCAGGAGGCTCCTGAACATAAGGTGAAATACTATTTTTCAAGAGGGTCATAAACATAAAGTGAAATCCCATTTTTGGGAGGGTCCCGAACATAAAATGAAATCTCATTTTTTCAGAAGGGTGCTGAACATAAAGTGAGATAGCATTTTTTAGAAGGGTCTTGAACAGAAAGTAAAATCCCATTTTTCAGGAGTGTCCTGAATAGAAAGTAAAATTCCATTTTTCAGGAGGGTCCTGGACTTAAAGTAAAATTCCATTTTTCAGGAGGGTCCTGGACTTAAAGTAAAATCCCATTTTTCAGGAGGGTCCTGAACCTAAAGTTAAATCTCATATTTCAAGAGGGTCCTGAACAGAAACTAAAATCCCATTTTTCAGAAGGGTCTTGAGCATAAAGTAAAATCCTAATTTTCAGGAGAGTCCTTAGTAGGAAGTAAAATTACATTTTTCAGGAGGGTCCTGAATATAAAGAGAAATCCTATTTTTCTAGAGGGTCCTGAACATAAAGTGAAATTCCATTTTTTAGGAAGGTCCTGAACAAAAAGTAAAATCCCATTTTTCAGGAGGATACTGAGCATAAAGTAAAATCTCATTTTTCAGGATGGTCCTGAATATAAAGTAAAGTCCCATTTTTCAGGAGGGTCCTTAACATAAAATAAATTCCGATTTTTTAGGATGGTCTTGAACATAAAGAAAAATCTCATCTTTTAGGAGCGTCCTGAACAGAAAGTAAAATCCTATTTTTCAGGAGAGTCCTCAACGTAAAATGAAATCTCATTTTTCAAGAGTGTCCTGAACAGAAAGTAAAATCCCATTTTTCAGGAGGGTACTGAGCATAAATGAAAATCTTATTTTTCAGGATGATATCCTAACCATAAAGTGAAATTCCATTTTTCAGGAGGGTCCTGAACAGAAAGTAATATCTCATCTTTCAGGAGGGTCTTAGATGTAAAGTAAAATCCCATTTTTTAGGAGGGACTTGAATATAAAGTAAAAATACCTTTTTTTAGGACGGTACTAAGCATAAAGTGACATCTCATTTTTCAGGAGGGTCTTGAACAGAAAGTAAAATCCCATTTTTCATGAGGGTCCTGTAGATAAAGTAGAATCCCATTGTTCAGGAGAGTCCTAAACAAAGAGTTAAATCTCATTTTTCAGGAAGGTCCTGAACATAAAGTGAAATCTCATTTTTCAGGAGGGTCCTGAACAGAAAGTAAAATCCCGTTTCTTCAGAAGGGTCCTGAACATAAAGTAAAATGTCATTTTTTTTAAGAGGGTCCTGAACATAAAGTAAAATCCCATTTTTTAGAAGGGTTCTGAACATAAAGTAAAGTCCCATTTTTTAGGAGGGTCCTGAACATATAGGAAAGTCCTATTTTTCAATAGGGTCCTAAACAGAAAGTAAAATCCCATTTTTCAGGAGGGTCCTGAACAGAAAGTAAAAGGTTATTTTTCAGGAGGGTCTTGAACATAAAGTGAAATCCCATATTTCTGAAGAGTCCTGGACATAGAGTGAAACTCATTTTTTAGGAGGGTCCTGAACACAAACTGATATCCTATTTTTTAGGAGTGTCCTGAACATAAAGTAAAATCCTATTTTTTAGGAGTTTCCTGAACAGAAAGTAAAATCTTATTTTTCAAGAGGGTCCTGAATATAAAGTAAAGTCCCATTTTTCAGGAGGGTCCTGAACATAAAATGAAATGTCATATTTTCAGAAGGCCCCGAACATAAAGTAAATTCCTATTTTTCAAGAAGGTCCTGAACATAAAGTAAAGTCCCATTTCTCAAGAGGGTCCTGAACATAAAGTAAAATCCCATTTTTTAGAAGGGTTCTGAACATAAAGTAAAGTCCCATTTTTTGGGAGGGTCCTGAACATAAAGGAAAGTCCTATTTTTCAATAGGGTCCTAAAGAGAAAGTAAAATCCCATTTTTCAGGAGGGTCCTGAACAGAAAGTAAAATCTTATTTTTCAGGAGGGTCTTGAACATAAAGTGAAATCCCATATTTCTGAAGAGTCCTGGACATAGAGTGAAACTCATTTTTTAGGAGGGTCCTCAACATAAACTGATATCCTATTTTTTAGGAGTGTCCTGAACATAAAGTAAAATCCTATTTTTCAGGAGTTTCCTGAACAGAAAGTAAAATCTTATTTTTCAAGAGGGTCCTGAATATAAAGTAAAGTCCCATTTTTCAGGAGGGTCCTGAACATAAAATGAAATGTCATATTTTCAGAAGGCCCTGAACATAAAGTAAATTCCTATTTTTCAAGAAGGTCCTGAACATAAACTAAAGTCCCATTTCTCAAGAGGGTCCAGAACAGAAAGTAAAATCCTATTTTTCAGGAGGGTCCTGAAAACAAAGTAAAATCCCATTTTTTGGAAGGGTCCTAAATAGAAGGGAAAATCCTATTTTCTAGGAGGGTCCTGAACAGAAAGTAGAATCCCATTTTCTAGGAGGGTCCTGAACAGAAAGTAAAATCCCATTTTCAAGGAAGGTCCTATTCATAATGTGAAGTCCCATTTTTCAGAAGGGTCCTGAACAGTAAGTAAAATCTTATTTTTCAGGAGGCTCCTGAACATAAGGTGAAATACTATTTTTCAAGAGGGTCATAAACATAAAGTGAAATCCCATTTTTGGGAGGGTCCCGAACATAAAATGAAATCTCATTTTTTCAGAAGGGTGCTGAACATAAAGTGAGATAGCATTTTTTAGAAGGGTCTTGAACAGAAAGTAAAATCCCATTTTTCAGGAGTGTCCTGAATAGAAAGTAAAATTCCATTTTTCAGGAGGGTCCTGGACTTAAAGTAAAATCCCATTTTTCAGGAGGGTCCTGAACATAAAGTTAAATCTCATATTTCAAGAGGGTCCTGAACAGAAACTAAAATCCCATTTTTCAGAAAGGTCTTGAGCATAAAGTAAAATCCTAATTTTCAGGAGAGTCCTTAGTAGGAAGTAAAATTACATTTTTCAGGAGGGTCCTGAATATAAAGAGAAATCCTATTTTTCTAGAGGGTCCTGAACATAAAGTGAAATTCCATTTTTTAGGAAGGTCCTGAACAAAAAGTAAAATCCCATTTTTCAGGAGGATACTGAGCATAAAGTAAAATCTCATTTTTCAGGATGGTCCTGAATATAAAGTAAAGTCCCATTTTTCAGGAGGGTCCTTAACATAAAATAAATTCCCATTTTTTAGGATGGTCTTGAACATAAAGAAAAATCTCATCTTTTAGGAGCGTCCTGAACAGAAAGTAAAATCCTATTTTTCAGGAGAGTCCTCAACGTAAAATGAAATCTCATTTTTCAAGAGTGTCCTGAACAGAAAGTAAAATCCCATTTTTCAGGAGGGTACTGAGCATAAATGAAAATCTTATTTTTCAGGATGATATCCTAACCATAAAGTGAAATTCCATTTTTCAGGAGGGTCCTGAACAGAAAGTAATATCTCATCTTTCAGGAGGGTCTTAGATGTAAAGTAAAATCCCATTTTTTAGGAGGGACTTGAATATAAAGTAAAAATACCTTTTTTTAGGACGGTACTAAGCATAAAGTGACATCTCATTTTTCAGGAGGGTCTTGAACAGAAAGTAAAATCCCATTTTTCATGAGGGTCCTGTACATAAAGTAGAATCCCATTGTTCAGGAGAGTCCTAAACAAAGAGTTAAATCTCATTTTTCAGGAAGGTCCTGAACATAAAGTGAAATCTCATTTTTCAGGAGGGTCCTAAACAGAAAGTAAAATCCCGTTTCTTCAGAAGGGTCCTGAACATAAACTAAAATGTCATTTTTTTAAGAGGGTCCTGAACATAAAGTAAAATCCCATTTTTCAGAAGGGTTCTGAACATAAAGTAAAGTCCCATTTTTTAGGAGGGTCCTGAACATAAAGGAAAGTCCTATTTTTCAATAGGGTCCTAAACAGAAAGTAAAATCCCATTTTTCAGGAGGGTCCTGAATAGAAAGTAAAATCTTATTTTTCAGGAGGGTCTTGAACATAAAGTGAAATCCTATATTTCTGAAGAGTCCTGGACATAGAGTGAAACTCATTTTTCAGGAGGATCCTGAACATAAACTGATATCCTATTTTTCAGGAGTGTCCTGAACATAAAGTAAAATCCTATTTTTCAGGAGTTTCCTGAATAGAAAGAAAAATATTATTTTTCAAGAGGGTCCTGAATATAAAATAAAGTCCCATTTTTCAGGAGGGTCCTGAACATAAAATGAAATCTCATATTTTTAGAAGGCCCTGAACATAAAGTAAATTCCTATTTTTCAAGAAGGTCCTGAACATAAAGTAAAGTCCCATTTTTCAAGAGGGTCCAGAACAGAAAGTAAAATCCTATTTTTCAGGAGGGTCCTGAAAAGAAAGTAAAATCCCATTTTTTGGAAGGGTCCTAAATAGAAGGGAAAATCCTATTTTCTAGGAGGGTCCTGAACAGAAAGTAGAATCCCATTTTCTAGGAGGGTCCTGAACAGAAAGTAAAATCCCATTTTCAAGGAAGGTCCTATTGATAATGTGAAGTCCCATTTTTCAGAAGGGTACTGAACAGTAAGTAAAATCTTATTTTTCAGGAGGGTCCTGAACATAAGGTGAAATACTATTTTTCAAGAGGGTCATAAACATAAAGTGAAATCCCATTTTTAAGAGGGTCCCGAACATAAAATGAAATCTCATTTTTTCAGAAGGGTGCTGAACATAAAGTGAGATAGCATTTTTTAGAAGGGTCTTGAACAGAAAGTAAAATTCCATTTTTCAGGAGGGTCCTAGACCTAATGTGAAATCCTAGTTTTCAGGAGGGTCCTGAACATAAAGTTAAATCCCATTTTTTAGGAGGGTCCTGAACAGAAAGTAAAATCACTTTTTTCAGGAGGGTCTTAAATATAAAGTAAAATCCCATTTTTCAGGAGTGTCCTGAATAGAAAGTAAAATTCCATTTTTCAGGAGGGTCCTGGACTTAAAGTAAAATCCCATTTTTCAGGAGGGTCCTGAACATAAAGTTAAATCTCATATTTCAAGAGGGTCCTGAACAGAAAGTAAAATCCCATTTTTCAGAAGGGTCTTGAGCATAAAGTAAAATCCTAATTTTCCGGAGAGTCCTTAGTAGGAAGTAAAATTACATTTTTCAAGAGGGTCCTGAATATAAAGAGAAATCCTATTTTTCTGGAGGGTCCTGAACATAAAGTGAAATTCCATTTTTTAGGAAGGTCCTGAACAGAAAGTAAAATCCCATTTTTCAGGAGGATACTGAGCATAAAGTAAAATCTCATTTTTCAGGATGGTCCTGAATATAAAGTAAAGTCCCATTTTTCAGGAGGGTCCTTAACATAAAATAAATTCCCATTTTTTAGGATGGTCTTGAACATAAAGAAAAATCTCATCTTTTAGGAGCGTCCTGAACAGAAAGTAAAATCCTATTTTTCAGGAGAGTCCTCAACGTAAAATGAAATCTCATTTTTCAAGAGTGTCCTGAACAGAAAGTAAAATCCCATTTTTCAGGAGGGTACTGAGCATAAATGAAAATCTTATTTTTCAGGATGATATCCTAACCATAAAGTGAAATTCCATTTTTCAGGAGGGTCCTGAACAGAAAGTAATATCTCATCTTTCAGGAGGGTCTTATATGTAAAGTAAAATCCCATTTTTTAGGAGGGACTTGAATATAAAGTAAAAATACCTTTTTTTAGGACGGTACTAAGCATAAAGTGACATCTCATTTTTCAGGAGGGTCTTGAACAGAAAGTAAAATCCCATTTTTCATGAGGGTCCTGTACATAAAGTAGAATCCCATTGTTCAGGAGAGTCCTAAACAAAGAGTTAAATCTCATTTTTCAGGAAGGTCCTGAACATAAAGTGAAATCTCATTTTTCAGGAGGGTCCTAAACAGAAAGTAAAATCCCGTTTCTTCAGAAGGGTCCTGAACATAAAGTGAAATGTCATTTTTTTTAAGAGGGTCCTGAACATAAAGTGAAATCCCATTTTTCAGAAGGGTTCTGAACATAAAGTAAAGTCCCATTTTTTAGGAGGGTCCTGAACATAAAGGAAAGTCTTATTTTTCAATAGGGTCCTAAACAGAAAGTAAAATCCCATTTTTCAGGAGGGTCCTGAACAGAAAGTAAAATCTTATTTTTCAGGAGGGTCTTGAACATAAAGTGAAATCCCATATTTCTGAAGAGTCCTGGACATAGAGTGAAACTCATTTTTCAGGAGGGTCCTGAACATAAACTGATATCCTATTTTTCAGGAGTGTCCTGAACATAAAGTAAAATCCTATTTTTCAGGAGTTTCCTGAATAGAAAGTAAAATATTATTTTTCAAGAGAGTCCTGAATATAAAGTAAAGTCCCATTTTTCAGGAGGGTCCTGAACATAAAATGAAATGTCATATTTTCAGAAGGCCTTGAACATAAAGTAAATTCCTATTTTTCAAGAAGGTCCTGAACATAAAGTAAAGTCCCATTTTTCAAGAGGGTCCAGAACAGAAAGTAAAATCCTATTTTTCAGGAGGGTCTTGAAAAGAAAGTAAAATCCCATTTTTTGGAAGGGTCCTAAATAGAAGGGAAAATCCTATTTTCTAGGAGGGTCCTGAACAGAAAGTAGAATCCCATTTTCTAGGAGGGTCCTGAACAGAAAGTAAAATCCCATTTTCAAGGAAGATCCTATTCATAATGTGAAGTCCCATTTTTCAGAAGGGTCCTGAACAGTAAGTAAAATCTTATTTTTCAGGAGGGTCCTGAACATAAGTTGAAATACTATTTTTCAAGAGGGTCATAAACATAAAGTGAAATCCCATTTTTGGGAGGGTCTCGAACATAAAATGAAATCTCATTTTTTCAGAAGGGTGCTGAATATAAAGTGAGATAGCATTTTTTAGAAGGGTCTTGAACAGAATGTAAAATTCCATTTTTCAGGAGGGTCCTGGACATAATGTGAAATCCCAGTTTTCAGGAGGGTCCTGAACAGAAAGTTAAATCCCATTTTTCAGGAGGGTCCTGAACAGAAAGTAAAATCACTTTTTTCAGGAGGGTCTTAAATATAAAGTAAAATCCCATTTTTAAGGAGTGTCCTGAATAGAAAGTAAAATTCCATTTTTCAGGAGGGTCCTGAACTTAAAGTAAAATCCCATTTTTCAGGAGGGTCCTGAACATAAAGTTAAATCTCATATTTCAAGAGGGTCCTGAACAGAAAGTAAAATCCCATTTTTCCGGAGAGTCCATAGTAGGAAGTAAAATTACATTTTTCAGGAGGGTCCTGAATATAAAGAAAAATCCTATTTTTCTGGAGGGTCCTGAACATAAAGTGAAATTCCATTTTTTAGGAAGGTCCTGAACAAAAAGTAAAATCCCATTTTTCAGGAGGATACTGTGCTTAAAGTAAAATCTCATTTTTCAGGATGGTCCTGAATATAAAGTAAAGTCCCATTTTTCAGGAGGGTCCTTAACATAAAATAAATTCCCATTTTTTAGGATGGTCTTGAACATAAAGAAAAATCTCATCTTTTAGGAGCATCCTGAACAAAAAGTAAAATCCTATTTTTCAGGAGAGTCCTCAACGTAAAATGAAATCTCATTTTTCAAGAGTGTCCTGAACAGAAAGTAAAATCCCATTTTTCAGGAGGGTACTGAGCATAAATGAAAATCTTATTTTTCAGGATGATATCCTAACCATAAAGTGAAATTCCATTTTTCAGGAGGGTCCTGAACAGAAAGTAATATCTCATCTTTCAGGAGGGTCTTAGATGTAAAGTAAAATTCCATTTTTTAGGAGGGACTTGAATATAAAGTAAAAATACCTTTTTTTAGGACGGTACTAAGCATAAAGTGACATCTCATTTTTCAGGAGGGTCTTGAACAGAAAGTAAAATCCCATTTTTCATGAGGGTCCTGTACATAAAGTAGAATCCCATTGTTCAGGAGAGTCCTAAACAAAGAGTTAAATCTCATTTTTCAGGAAGGTCCTGAACATAAAGTGAAATCTCATTTTTCAGGAGGGTCCTGAACAGAAAGTAAAATCCCGTTTCTTCAGAAGGGTCCTGAACATAAAGTAAAATGTCATTTTTTTTAAGAGGGTCCTGAACATAAAGTATAATCCCATTTTTCAGAAGGGTTCTGAACATAAAGTAAAGTCCCATTTTTTAGGAGGGTCCTGAACATAAAGGAAAGTCCTATTTTTCAATAGGGTCCTAAACAGAAAGTAAAATCCCATTTTTCAGGAGGGTCCTGAACAGAAAGTAAAATCTTATTTTTCAGGAGGGTCTTGAACATAAAGTGAAATCCCATATTTCTGAAGAGTCCTGGACATAGAGTGAAACTCATTTTTCAGGAGGGTCCTGAGCATAAACTGATATCCTATTTTTCAGGAGTGTCCTGAACATAAAGTAAAATCCTATTTTTCAGGAGTTTCCTGAATAGAAAGTAAAATATTATTTTTCAAGGGGGTCCTGAATATAAAGTAAAGTCCCATTTTTCAGGAGGGTCCTGAACATAAAATGAAATGTCATATTTTCAGAAGGCCCTGAACATAAAGTAAATTCCTATTTTTCAAGAAGGTCCTGAACATAAAGTAAAGTCCCATTTTTCAAGAGGGTCCAGAACAGAAAGTAAAATCTTATTTTTCAGAAGGGTCTTGAAAAGAAAGTAAAATCCCATTTTTTGGAAGGGTCCTAAATAGAAGGGAAAATCCTATTTTCTAGGAGGGTCCTGAACAGAAAGTAGAATCCCATTTTCTAGGAGGGTCCTGAACAGAAAGTAAATATCCCATTTTCAAGGAAGATCCTATTCATAATGTGAAGTCCCATTTTTCAGAAGGGTCCTGAACAGTAAGTAAAATCTTATTTTTCAGGAGGGTCCTGAACATAAGGTGAAATACTATTTTTCAAGAGGGTCATAAACATAAAGTGAAATCCCATTTTTGGGAGGGTCTCGAACATAAAATGAAATCTCATTTTTTCAGAAGGGTGCTGAATATAAAGTGAGATAGCATTTTTTAGAAGGGTCTTGAACAGAAAGTAAAATTCCATTTTTCAGAAGGGTCCTGGACATAATGTGAAATCCCAGTTTTCAGGAGGGTCCTGAACAGAAAGTTAAATCCCATTTTTCAGGAGGGTCCTGAACAGAAAGTAAAATCACTTTTTTCAGGAGGGTCATAAATATAAAGTAAAATCCCATTTTTTAGGAGTGTCCTGAATAGAAAGTAAAATTCCATTTTTCAGGAGGGTCCTGAACATAAAGTTAAATCTCATATTTCAAGAGGGTCCTGAACAGAAATTAAATCCTAATTTTCCGGAGAGTCCATAGTAGGAAGTAAAATTACATTTTTCAGGAGGGTCCTGAATATAAAGAAAAATCCTATTTTTCTGGAGGGTCCTGAACATAAAGTGAAATTCCATTTTTTAGGAAGGTCCTGAACAGAAAGTAAAATCCCATTTTTCAGGAGGATACTGTGCATAAAGTAAAATCTCATTTTTCAGGATGGTCCTGAATATAAAGTAAAGTCCCATTTTTCAGGAGGGTCCTTAACATAAAATAAATTCCCATTTTTTAGGATGGTCTTGAACATAAAGAAAAATCTCATCTTTTAGGAGCATCCTGAACAAAAAGTAAAATCCTATTTTTCAGGAGAGTCCTCAACGTAAAATGAAATCTCATTTTTCAAGAGTGTCCTGAACAGAAAGTAAAATCCCATTTTTCAGGAGGGTACTGAGCATAAATGAAAATCTTATTTTTCAGGATGATATCCTAACCATAAAGTGAAATTCCATTTTTCAGGAGGGTCCTGAACAGAAAGTAATATCTCATCTTTCAGGAGGGTCTTAGATGTAAAGTAAAATTCCATTTTTTAGGAGGGACTTGAATATAAAGTAAAAATACCTTTTTTTAGGACGGTACTAAGCATAAAGTGACATCTCATTTTTCAGGAGGGTCTTGAACAGAAAGTAAAATCCCATTTTTCATGAGGGTCCTGTACATAAAGTAGAATCCCATTGTTCAGGAGAGTCCTAAACAAAGAGTTAAATCTCATTTTTCAGGAAGGTCCTGAACATAAAGTGAAATCTCATTTTTCAGGAGGGTCCTGAACAAAAAGTAAAATCCCGTTTCTTCAGAAGGGTCCTGAACATAAAGTAAAATGTCATTTTTTTTAAGAGGGTCCTGAACATAAAGTATAATCCCATTTTTCAGAAGGGTTCTGAACATAAAGTAAAGTCCCATTTTTTAGGAGGGTCCTGAACATAAAGGAAAGTCCTATTTTTCAATAGGGTCCTAAACAGAAAGTAAAATCCCATTTTTCAGGAGGGTCCTGAACAGAAAGTAAAATCTTATTTTTCAGGAGGGTCTTGAACATAAAGTGAAATCCCATATTTCTGAAGAGTCATGGACATAGAGTGAAACTCATTTTTCAGGAGGGTCCTGAGCATAAACTGATATCCTATTTTTCAGGAGTGTCCTGAACATAAAGTAAAATCCGATTTTTCAGGAGTTTCCTGAATAGAAAGTAAAATATTATTTTTCAAGGGGGTCCTGAATATAAAGTAAAGTCCCATTTTTCAGGAGGGTCCTGAACATAAAATGAAATGTCATATTTTCAGAAGGCCCTGAACATAAAGTAAATTCCTATTTTTCAAGAAGGTCCTGAACATAAAGTAAAGTCCCATTTTTCAAGAGGGTCCAGAACAGAAAGTAAAATCTTATTTTTCAGAAGGGTCTTGAAAAGAAAGTAAAATCCCATTTTTTGGAAGGGTCCTAAATAGAAGGGAAAATCCTATTTTCTAGGAGGGTCCTGAACAGAAAGTAGAATCCCATTTTCTAGGAGGGTCCTGAACAGAAAGTAAATATCCCATTTTCAAGGAAGATCCTATTCATAATGTGAAGTCCCATTTTTCAGAAGGGTCCTGAACAGTAAGTAAAATCTTATTTTTCAGGAGGGTCCTGAACATAAGGTGAAATACTATTTTTCAAGAGGGTCATAAACATAAAGTGAAATCCCATTTTTGGGAGGGTCTCGAACATAAAATGAAATCTCATTTTTTCAGAAGGGTGCTGAATATAAAGTGAGATAGCATTTTTTAGAAGGGTCTTGAACAGAAAGTAAAATTCCATTTTTCAGAAGGGTCCTGGACATAATGTGAAATCCCAGTTTTCAGGAGGGTCCTGAACAGAAAGTTAAATCCCATTTTTCAGGAGGGTCCTGAACAGAAAGTAAAATCACTTTTTTCAGGAGGGTCATAAATATAAAGTAAAATCCCATTTTTTAGGAGTGTCCTGAATAGAAAGTAAAATTCCATTTTTCAGGAGGGTCCTGAACATAAAGTTAAATCTCATATTTCAAGAGGGTCCTGAACAGAAATTAAATCCTAATTTTCCGGAGAGTCCATAGTAGGAAGTAAAATTACATTTTTCAGGAGGGTCCTGAATATAAAGAAAAATCCTATTTTTCTGGAGGGTCCTGAACATAAAGTGAAATTCCATTTTTTAGGAAGGTCCTGAACAGAAAGTAAAATCCCATTTTTCAGGAGGATACTGTGCATAAAGTAAAATCTCATTTTTCAGGATGGTCCTGAATATAAAGTAAAGTCCCATTTTTCAGGAGGGTCCTTAACATAAAATAAATTCCCATTTTTTAGGATGGTCTTGAACATAAAGAAAAATCTCATCTTTTAGGAGCATCCTGAACAAAAAGTAAAATCCTATTTTTCAGGAGAGTCCTCAACGTAAAATGAAATCTCATTTTTCAAGAGTGTCCTGAACAGAAAGTAAAATCCCATTTTTCAGGAGGGTACTGAGCATAAATGAAAATCTTATTTTTCAGGATGATATCCTAACCATAAAGTGAAATTCCATTTTTCAGGAGGGTCCTGAACAGAAAGTAATATCTCATCTTTCAGGAGGGTCTTAGATGTAAAGTAAAATTCCATTTTTTAGGAGGGACTTGAATATAAAGTAAAAATACCTTTTTTTAGGACGGTACTAAGCATAAAGTGACATCTCATTTTTCAGGAGGGTCTTGAACAGAAAGTAAAATCCCATTTTTCATGAGGGTCCTGTACATAAAGTAGAATCCCATTGTTCAGGAGAGTCCTAAACAAAGAGTTAAATCTCATTTTTCAGGAAGGTCCTGAACATAAAGTGAAATCTCATTTTTCAGGAGGGTCCTGAACAAAAAGTAAAATCCCGTTTCTTCAGAAGGGTCCTGAACATAAAGTAAAATGTCATTTTTTTTAAGAGGGTCCTGAACATAAAGTATAATCCCATTTTTCAGAAGGGTTCTGAACATAAAGTAAAGTCCCATTTTTTAGGAGGGTCCTGAACATAAAGGAAAGTCCTATTTTTCAATAGGGTCCTAAACAGAAAGTAAAATCCCATTTTTCAGGAGGGTCCTGAACAGAAAGTAAAATCTTATTTTTCAGGAGGGTCTTGAACATAAAGTGAAATCCCATATTTCTGAAGAGTCATGGACATAGAGTGAAACTCATTTTTCAGGAGGGTCCTGAGCATAAACTGATATCCTATTTTTCAGGAGTGTCCTGAACATAAAGTAAAATCCTATTTTTCAGGAGTTTCCTGAATAGAAAGTAAAATATTATTTTTCAAGAGGGTCCTGAATATAAAGTAAAGTCCCATTTTTCAGGAGGGTCCTGAACATAAAATGAAATGTCATATTTTCAGAAGGCCCTGAACATAAAGTAAATTCCTATTTTTCAAGAAGGTCCTGAACATAAAGTAAAGTCCCATTTTTCAAGAGGGTCCAGAACAGAAAGTAAAATCCTATTTTTCAGAAGGGTCTTGAAAAGAAAGTAAAATCCCATTTTTTGGAAGGGTCCTAAATAGAAGGGAAAATCCTATTTTCTAGAAGGGTCCTGAACAGAAAGTAGAATCCCATTTTCTAGGAGGGTCCTGAACAGAAAGTAAAAATCCCATTTTCAAGGAAGATCCTATTCATAATGTGAAGTCCCATTTTTCAGAAGGGTCCTGAACAGTAAGTCAAATCTTATTTTTCAGGAGGGTCCTGAACATAAGGTGAAATACTATTTTTCAAGAGGGTCATAAACATAAAGTGAAATCCCATTTTTGGGAGGGTCCCGAACATAAAATGAAATCTCATTTTTTCAGAAGGGTGCTGAACATAAAGTGAGATAGCATTTTTTAGAAGGGTCTTGAACAGAAAGTAAAATTCCATTTTTCAGGAGGGTCCTGGACATAATGTGAAATCCAGTTTTCAGGAGGGTCCTGAACATAAAGTTAAATCCCATTTTTCAGGAGGGACCTGAACAGAAAGTAAAATCACTTTTTTCAGGAGGGTCTTAAATATAAAGTAAAATCCCATTTTTCAGGAGTGTCCTGAATAGAAAGTAAAATTCCATTTTTCAGGAGGGTCCTGAACTTAAAGTAAAATCCCATTTTTCAGGAGGGTCCTGAACATAAAGTTAAATCTCATATTTCAAGAGGGTCCTGAACAGAAAGTAAAATCCCATTATTCAGAAGGGTCTTGAGCATAAAGTAAAATCCTAATTTTCAAGAGAGTCCTTAGTAGGAAGTAAAATTACATTTTTTAGGAGGGTCCTGAATATAAAGAGAAATCCTATTTTTCTGGAGGGTCCTGAACATAAAGTGAAATTCCATTTTTTAGGAAGGTCCTGAACAGAAAGTAAAATCCCATTTTTCAGGAGGATACTGAGCATAAAGTAAAATCTCATTTTTCAGGATGGTCCTGAATATAAAGTAAAGTTCCATTTTTCAGGAGGGTCCTTAACATAAAATAAATTCCGATTTTTTAGGATGGTCTTGAACATAAATAAAAATCTCATCTTTTAGGAGCATCCTGAACAAAAAGTAAAATCCTATTTTTCAGGAGAGTCCTCAACGTAAAATGAAATCTCATTTTTCAAGAGTGTCCTGAACAGAAAGTAAAATCCCATTTTTCAGGAGGGTACTGAGCATAAATGAAAATCTTATTTTTCAGGATGATATCCTAACCATAAAGTGAAATTCCATTTTTCAGGAGGGTCCTGAACAGAAAGTAATATCTCATCTTTCAAGAGGGTCTTAGATGTAAAGTAAAATCCCATTTTTTAGGAGGGACTTGAATATAAAGTAAAAATACCTTTTTTTAGGACGGTACTAAGCATAAAGTGACATCTCATTTTTCAGGAGGGTCTTGAACAGAAAGTAAAATCCCATTTTTCATGAGGGTCCTGTACATAAAGTAGAATCCCATTGTTCAGGAGAGTCCTAAACAAAGAGTTAAATCTTATTTTTCAGGAAGGTCCTGAACATAAAGTGAAATCTCATTTTTCAGGAGGGTCCTGAACAGAAAGTAAAATCCCGTTTCTTCAGAAGGGTCCTGAACATAAAGTAAAATGTCATTTTTTTTAAGAGGGTCCTGAACATAAAGTATAATCCCATTTTTCAGAAGGGTTCTGAACATAAAGTAAAGTCCCATTTTTTAGGAGGGTCCTGAACATAAAGGAAAGTCCCATATTTCAATAGGGTCCTAAACAGAAAGTAAAATCCCATTTTTCAGGAGGGTCCTGAACAGAAAGTAAAATCTTATTTTTCAGGAGGGTCTTGAACATAAAGTGAAATCCCATATTTCTGAAGAGTCCTGGACATAGAGTGAAACTCATTTTTCAGGAGGGTCCTGAACATAAACTGTTATCCTATTTTTCAGGAGTGTCCTGAACATAAAGTAAAATCCTATTTTTCAGGAGTTTCCTGAATAGAAAGTAAAATATTATTTTTCAAGAGGGTCCTGAATATAAAGTAAAGTCCCATTTTTCAGGAGGGTCCTGAACATAAAATGAAATGTCATATTTTCAGAAGGCCCTGAACATAAAGTAAATTCCTATTTTTTAAGAAGGTCCTGAACATAAAGTAAAGTCCCATTTTTCAAGAGGGTCCAGAACAGAAAGTAAAATCCTATTTTTCAGGAGGGTCTTGAAAAGAAAGTAAAATCCCATTTTTTGGAAGGGTCCTAAATAGAAGGGAAAATCCTATTTTCTAGGAGGGTCCTGAACAGAAAGTAGAATCCCATTTTCTAGGAGGGTCCTGAACAGAAAGTAAAATCCCATTTTCAAGGAAGATCCTATTCATAATGTGAAGTCCCATTTTTCAGAAGGGTCCTGAACAGTAAGTAAAATCTTATTTTTCAGGAGGGTCCTGAACATAAGGTGAAATACTATTTTTCAAGAGGGTCATAAACATAAAGTGAAATCCCATTTTTGGGAGGGTCCCGAACATAAAATGAAATCTCATTTTTTCAGAAGGGTGCTGAACATAAAGTGAGATAGCATTTTTTAGAAGGGTCTTGAACAGAAAGTAAAATTCCATTTTTCAGGAGGGTCCTGGACATAATGTGAAATCCCAGTTTTCAAGAGGGTCCTGAACATAAAGTTAAATCCCATTTTTCCGGAGGGTCCTGAACAGAAAGTAAAATCACTTTTTTCAGGAGGGTCTTAAATATAAAGTAAAATCCCATTTTTCAGGAGTGTCCTGAATAGAAAGTAAAATTCCATTTTTCAGGAGGGTCCTGAACTTAAAGTAAAATCCCATTTTTCAGGAGGGTCCTGAACATAAAGTTAAATCTCATATTTCAAGAGGGTCCTGAACAGAAAGTAAAATCCCATTTTTCAGAAGGGTCTTGAGCATAAAGTAAAATCCTAATTTTCAAGAGAGTCCTTAGTAGGAAGTAAAATTACATTTTTCTGGAGGGTCCTGAATATAAAGAGAAATCCTATTTTTCTGGAGGGTCCTGAACATAAAGTGAAATTCCATTTTTTAGGAAGGTCCTGAACAGAAAGTAAAATCCCATTTTTCAGGAGGATACTGAGCATAAAGTAAAATCTCATTTTTCAGGATGGTCCTGAATATAAAGTAAAGTCCCATTTTTCAGGAGGGTCCTTAACATAAAATAAATTCCCATTTTTTAGGATGGTCTTGAACATAAATAAAAATCTCATCTTTTAGGAGCATCCTGAACAAAAAGTAAAATCCTATTTTTCAGGAGAGTCCTCAACGTAAAATGAAATCTCATTTTTCAAGAGTGTCCTGAACAGAAAGTAAAATCCCATTTTTCAGGAGGGTACTGAGCATAAATGAAAATCTTATTTTTCAGGATGATATCCTAACCATAAAGTGAAATTCCATTTTTCAGGAGGGTCCTGAACAGAAAGTAATATCTCATCTTTCAGGAGGGTCTTAGATGTAAAGTAAAATCTCATTTTTTAGGAGGGACTTGAATATAAAGTAAAAATGCCTTTTTTTAGGACCGTACTAAGCATAAACTGACATCTCATTTTTCAGGAGGGTCTTGAACAGAAAGTAAAATCCCATTTTTCATGAGGGTCCTGTACATAAAGTAGAATCACATTGTTCTGGAGAGTCCTAAACAAAGAGTTAAATCTCTTTTTTCAGGAAGGTCCTGAACATAAAGTGAAATCTCATTTTTCAGGAGGGTCCTGAACAGAAAGTAAAATCCCGTTTCTTCAGAAGGGTCCTGAACATAAAGTAAAATGTCATTTTTTTTAAGAGGGTCCTGAACATCCCATTTTTCAGAAGGGTTCTGAACATAAAGTAAAGTCCCATTTTTTAGGAGGGTCCTGAACATAAAGGAAAGTCCTATTTTTCAATAGGGTCCTAAACAGAAAGTAAAATCCCATTTTTCAGGAGGGTCCTGAACATAAGGTGAAATACTATTTTTCAGGAGGGTCTTGAACATAAAGTGAAATCCCATATTTCTGAAGAGTCCTGGACATAGAGTGAAACTCATTTTTTAGGAGGGTCCTGAACATAAACTGATATCCTATTTTTTAGGAGTGTCCTGAACATAAAGTAAAATCCTATTTTTCAGGAGTTTCCTGAATAGAAAGTAAAATCTTATTTTTCAACAGGGTCCTGAATATAAAGTAAAGTCCCATTTTTCAGGAGGGTCCTGAACATAAAATGAAATGTCATATTTTCAGAAGGCCCTGAACATAAAGTAAATTCCTATTTTTCAAGAAGGTCCTGAACATAAAGTAAAGTCCCATTTTTCAAGAGGGTCCAGAACAGAAAGTAAAATCCAATTTTTCAGGAGGGTCCTGAAAAGAAAGTAAAATCCCATTTTTTGGAAGGGTCCTAAATAGAAGGGAAAATCCTATTTTCTAGGAGGGTCCTGAACAGAAAGTAGAATCCCATTTTCTAGGAGGGTCCTGAACAGAAAGTAAAATCCCATTTTCAAGGAAGGTCCTATTCATAATGTGAAGTCCCATTTTTCAGAAGGGTCCTGAACAGTAAGTAAAATCTTATTTTTCAGGAGGGTCCTGAACATAAGGTGAAATACTATTTTTCAAGAGGGTCATAAACATAAAGTGAAATCCCATTTTTGGGAGGGTCCCGAACATAAAATGAAATCTCATTTTTTCAGAAGGGTGCTGAACATAAAGTGAGATAGCATTTTTTAGAAGGGTCTTGAACAGAAAGTAAAATTCCATTTTTCAGGAGGGTCCTAGACATAATGTGAAATCCCAGTTTTCAGGAGGGTCCTGAACATAAAGTTAAATCCCATTTTTCAGGAGGGTCCTGAACAGAAAGTAAAATCACTTTTTTCATGAGGGTCTTAAATATAAAGTAAAATCCCATTTTTCAGGAGTGTCCTGAATAGAAAGTAAAATTCCATTTTTCAGGAGGATCCTGGACTTAAAGTAAAATCCCATTTTTCAGGAGGGTCCTGAACATAAAGTTAAATCTCATATTTCAAGAGGGTCCTGAACAGAAAGTAAAATCCCATTTTTCAGAAGGGTCTTGAGCATAAAGTAAAATCCTAATTTTCAAGAGAGTCCTTAGTAGGAAGCAAAATTACATTTTTCAGGAGGGTCCTGAATATAAAGAGAAATCCTATTTTTCTGGAGGGTCCTGAACATAAAGTGAAATTCCATTTTTTAGGAAGGTCCTGAACAGAAAGTAAAATCCCATTTTTCAGGAGGATACTGAGCATAAAGTAAAATATCATTTTTCAGGATGGTCCTGAATATAAAGTAAAGTTCTATTTTTCAGGAGGGTCCTTAACATAAAATAAATTCCCATTTTTTAGGATGGTCTTGAACATAAATAAAAATCTCATCTTTTAGGAGCATCCTGAACAAAAAGTAAAATCCTATTTTTCAGGAGAGTTCTCAACGTAAAATGAAATCTCATTTTTCAAGAGTGTCCTGAACAGAAAGTAAAATCCCATTTTTCAGGAGGGTCCTGAGCATAAAGTGAAATCCCATTTATTCAGGAGGGTCCGGAGCAGAATGTAAAATCCTATTTTTTCAGGAGGGTCTTGACCTGAAAGAATAATTCCATTTTTAAGGAGGTTCCTAAATATAAAGTAAAATCTCATTTTTCAGTAGGGTCCTGAACATAAAGTAAAGTCCCATTTTCAGTAGGGTCCTTAACAGAAAGTAAAATCTGATTTTCTAGGAGGGTCCTGAACTGATAGTAGAATCCCATTTTCTAGGAGGGCCCTGAACAAAAAGTAAAACCCTATTTTCTAGGAGGGTGCTGAACATAAAGTGAAATCTCATTTTTCAAAAGGGACCTGAACAGAAAGTCAAATCCCATTTTTCAGAAGGGTTATGAACATAAGGAAAAATTCTATTTTTCAGGAAGGTCCTGAACAAAATGTTAAATCCCATTTTTCAGGAGGGTCCAGAACATAAGGCAAATTTTGTTTTTTCAGGAGGGTCCTGAGCATAAAATGAAATCTCATTTTTTAGGAGGGTTTTGACTATAAAGTGAGGTCCCATTTTTCAGGAGGGTCCTGAATAGAAAGTACAATCCTATTTTTCAGGAGAGTCCTAAACGTAAAATGAAATCTCATTTTTCAAGTGTGTCTTGAACATAAAGTTAAATCCCATTTTTCAGGAGGGTCCTGAATATAAAGTGAAATCCTATTTTTTCAGGAGGGTATGGAGCAGAATGTAAAATCCTATTTTTTCAGGAGGGTCTTGAACTGAAAGTATAATTCCATTTTTTAGGAGGGTCCTGAACATAAATTAAAATCTTATTTTTCAGGAGAGTCCTTAACATAAAGTAAAGTCCCATTTTTCAGGAGGGTCCTGAACATAAAGTAAAGTTCCTTTTTTCAGGACAGTCCTGAACATAAATTAAAGTTCCATTTTTCAGGAGGATCCTGAACATAAAATAAAGTCCTATTTTTTTGGAGGGTTCTGAACAGAAAGTAAAATCTGATTTTCTAGTTGGGTCCTAAATTGATAGTAGAATCCCATTTTCTAGGAGGGTCCTGAACAGAAAGTAAAACCCTATTTTCTAAGAGGGTCATGAACGTAAAGTGAAATCTTATTTTTTTGGAGGAACCTGAACAAATAGTCAAATCCCATTTCTCAGAAGGGTCCTGAACATAAGGAAAAATCCCATTTTTCAGGAGGGTCCTGAACAAAATGTTAAATCACATTTTTCAGGAGGGTCCTGAACATAAGGCAAAATTCTATTTTTCAGGAGGGTCCTGAGCATAAAGTGAAATCTCATGTTTTGGGAGGGTCCTAAACATAAAGTGAGATCCCATTTTTCAGGAGGGTCTGGAACATAAAGTGAAATTCCATTTTTCAGGAGGTTCCTAAATAAAAAGTAAAATCTTATTTTTCAGGAGTGTCCTAGATATAAAGTAAAATCCCATTTTTTGGGTGGGTCCTAAATATAAAGTGAAATCCCATATTTCTCAAGAGTCCTGGACATAGAGTGAAATCTCATTTTTCAGGAGGGTCCTGAACATAAACTGATATCCCATTTTTCAGGAGTGTCCTGAACATAAAGTAAAATCCTATTTTTCGGGAGGTTCCCGAACAGAAAGTAAAATCTTATTTTTCAAGAGGGTCCTGAATATAAAGTAAAGTCCCATTTTTCAGGAGGGTCCTGAATATAAAATGAAATCTCATATTTTCAAAAGGTCCTGAACATAATGTAAATTCCTATTTTTCAAGAAGGTCCTGAACATAAAGTGAAGTCCCATTTTTCAAGAGGGTCCTGAACAGAAAGTAAAATCCTATTTTTCAGGAGGGGCCTTAAAAGAAAGTAAAATGCCATTTTTTGGAAGGGTCCTAAATAGAAGGAAAAATCCTATTTTCTAGGAGGGTCCTGAACAGAAAGTAGAATCCCATTTTCTAGGAGGGTCCTGAACAGAAAGTAAAATCCCATTTTCAAGGAAGGTCCTATTCATAATGTGAAGTCCCATTTTTTAGAAGGGTCCTGAACAGAAAGTAAAATCTTATTTTTCAGGAGGGTCCTGAACATAAGGTGAAATACTATTTTTCAAGAGGGTCATAAACATAAGGTGAAATCCCATTTTTGGGAGGGTCCCGAACATAAAATGAAATCTCATTTTTTCAGAAGGGTGCTGAACATTAAGTGAGATCCCATTTTTTAGAAGTGTCCTGAACAGAAAGTAAAATTCCATTTTTCAGGAGGGTCCTGAACATAATGTGAAATCCCATTTTTCAGGAGGGTCCTGAACATAAAGTTAAATCCCATTTTTCAGGAGGGTCCTAAACAAAAAGTAAAATCACTTTTTTCAGGAGGGTCTTAAATATAAAGTAAAATCCCATTTTTTAGGATTGTCCTGAATGGAAAGTAAAATTCTATTTTTCAGGAGGGTCCTGGACATAAAGTAAAATCCCATTTTTCAGGAGGGTCCTGAACATAAAGTTAAATCTCATATTTCAAGAGGGTCCTGAACAGAAAGTAAAATCCCATTTTTCAGAAGGGTCTTGAGCATAAAGTAAAATCCTATTTTTCAGGTGAGTCCTTAGTAGGAAGTAAAATTACATTTTTCAGGAGGGTCCTGAATATAAAGAGAAATCCTATTTTTCTGGAGGGTCCTGAACATAAAGTGAAATTCCATTTTTTAGGAAGGTCCTGAACAGAAAGTAAAATCCCATTTTTCAGGAGGATACTGAGCATAAAGTAAAATCTCATTTTTCAGGATGGTCCTGAATATAAAGTAAAGTCCCATTTTTCAGGAGGGTCCTTAACATAAAATAAATTCCCATTTTTCATGATGGTCATGAACATAAAGAAAAATCTCATCTTTTAGGAGCGTCCTGAAACGAAAGTAAAATCCTATTTTTCAGGAGAGTCCTCAACGTAAAATGAAATCTCATTTTTCAAGAGTGTCCTGAACATAAAGTTAAATCCCATTTTTCATGAGGGTCCTGAACATAAAGTGAAATCCTATTTTTTCAGGAGGGCCTTGACCTGAAAGTATAATTCCATTTTTCAGGCGGTTCCTAAACATAAAGTAAAATCTCATTTTTCAGAAGGGTCCTGAACATAAAGTAAAGTCCCATTTTTAGTAGGGTCCCTAACAGAAAGTAAAATCTGATTTTCTAGGAGGGTCCTGAACTGATAGTAGAATTCCATTTTCTAGGAGGGCTCTGAACAAAAAGTAAAACCCTATTTTCTAGGAGGGTCCTGAACATAAAGTGAAATCTCATTTTTCAGGAGGGTCCTGAACAGAAAGTAAAATCTTATTTTTCAGGAGGGTCCTGAACATAAGGTGAAATACTATTTTTCAAGAGGGTCATAAACATAAGGAAAAATCCCATTTTTGGGAGGGTCCCGAACATAAAATGAAATCTCATTTTTCAGAAGGGTGCTGAACATATAGTGAGATCCCATTTTTTAGAAGGGTCTTGAACATAAAGTAAAATCTTATTTTCACGAGGGTCCTTAACATAAAATAAATTCCCATTTTTCAGGATGGTCTTGAACATAAGGTGAAATACTATTTTTCAAGAGGATCATAAACATAAGGTGAAATCCCATTTTTGGGAGGGTCCCGAACATAAAATGAAATCTCATTTTTTCAGAAGGGTGCTGAACATGAAGTGAGATCCCATTTTTTAGAAGGGTCTTGAACAGAAAGTAAAATCTTGTTTTTCAGGAGGGTCCTTAACATAAAATAAATTCCCATTTTTCAGGATGGTCTTGAACATAAAGAAAAATCTCATCTTTTAGGAGCGTCCTAAACAGAAAGTAAAATCCTATTTTTCAGGAGAGTCCTCAACGTAAAATGAAATCTCATTTTTCAAGAGTGCCCTGAACATAAAGTTAAAGATTATTTTTCAGGAGGGTCCTGAACATAAAGTGAAATCCCATTTTTTCAGGAGGGTCCGGAGTAGAATGTAAGCATAATGTAAAATCCTATTTTTTCAGGAGGGTCTTGAACTGAAAGTATAATTCCATTTTTGAGGAGGGTCCTGAACATAAATTAAAATCTTATTTTTCAGGAGAGTCCTTAACATAAAGTAAAGTCCCATTTTTCAGGAGGGTCCTGAACATAAAGTAAAGTTCCTTTTTTCAGGACAGTCCTAAACATAAATTAAAGTTCCATTTTTCAGGAGGATCCTGAACATAAAATAAAGTCCTATTTTTTTGGAGGGTCCTGAACAGAAAGTAAAATCTGATTTTCTAGGAGGTTCCTAAATTGATAGTAGAATCCCATTTTCTAGGAGGGTCCTGAACAGAAAGTAAAACCCTATTTTCTAGGAGGGTCATGAACGTAAAGTGAAATCTTATTTTTTTGGAGGAACCTGAACAAATAGTCAAATCCCATTTCTCAGAAGGGTCCTGAACATAAGGAAAAATCCCATTTTTCAGGAGGGTCCTGAACAAAATGTTAAATCACATTTTTCAGGAGGGTCCTGAACATAAGGCAAAATTCTATTTTTCAGGAGGGTCCTGAGCATAAAGTGAAATCTCATGTTTTAGGAGGGTCCTAAACATAAAGTGAGATCCCATTTTTTAGGAGGGTCTGGAACATAAAGTGAAATTCCATTTTTCAGGAGTGTCCTGAAGAAAAAGTAAAATCTCATTTTTCAGGAGTGTCCTAGATATAAAGTAAAATCCCATTTTTTGGGTGTGTCCTGAATATAAAGTGAAATCCCATATTTCTGAAGAGTCCTGGACATAGAGTGAAATCTCATTTTTCAGGAGGGTCCTGAACATAAACTGATATCCCATTTTTCAGGAGTGTCCTGAACATAAAGTAAAATCCTATTTTTCAGGAGGTTCCTGAACAGAAAGTAAAATCTTATTTTTCAAGAGGGTCCTGAATATAAAGTAAAGTCCCATTTTTCAGGAGGGTCCTGAACATAAAATGAAATCTCATATTTTCAAAAGGTCCTGAACATAAAGTAAATTCCTATTTTTCAAGAAGGTCCTGAACATAAAGTAAAGTCCCATTTTTCAAGAGGGTCCTGAACAGAAAGTAAAATCCTATTTTTCAGGAGGGGCCTTAAAAGAAAGTAAAATCCCATTTTTTGGAAGGGTCCTAAATAGAAGGGAAAATCCTATTTTCTAGGAGGGTCTTGAACAGAAAGTAGAATCCCATTTTCTAGGAGGGTCCTGAACAGAATGTAAAATCCCATTTTCAAGGAAGGTCCTATTCATAATGTGAAGTCCCATTTTTTAGAAGGGTCCTGAACAGAAAGTAAAATCTTATTTTTCAGGAGGGTCCTGAACATAAGGTGAAATACTATTTTTCAAGAGGGTCATAAACATTAGGTGAAATCCCATTTTTGGGAGGGCCCCGAACATAAAATGAAATCTCATTTTTTCAGAAGGGTGCTGAACATTAAGTGAGATCCCATTTTTTAGAAGTGTCCTGAACAGGAAGTAAAATTCCATTTTTCAGGAGGGTCCTGGACATAATGTGAAATCCCATTTTTCAGGAGGGTCCTGAACATAAAGTTAAATCCCATTTTTCAGGAGGGTCCTAAACAAAAAGTAAAATCACTTTTTTCAGGAGGGTCTTAAATATAAAGTAAAATCCCATTTTTCAGGATTGTCCCGAATGGAAAGTAAAATTCTATTTTTCAGGAGGGTCCTGGACTTAAAGTAAAATCCCATTTTTCAGGAGGGTCCTGAACATAAAGTTAAATCTCATATTTCAAGAGGGTCCGGAACAGAAAGTAAAATCCCATTTTTCAGAAGGGTCTTGTGCATAAAGTAAAATCCTATTTTTCAGGAGAGTCCTTAGTAGGAAGTAAAATTACATTTTTCAGGAGGGTCCTGAATATAAAGAGAAATCCTATTTTTCTGGAGGGTCCTGAACATAAAGTGAAATTCCATTTTTTAGGAAGGTCCTGAACAGAAAGTAAAATCCCATTTTTCAGGAGGATACTGAGCATAAAGTAAAATCTCATTTTTCAGGATGGTCCTGAATATAAAGTAAAGTCCCATTTTTCAGGAGGGTCCTTAACATCAAATAAATTCCCATTTTTCAGGATGGTCTTGAACATAAAGAAAAATCTCATCTTTTAGGAGCGTCCTGAAACGAAAGTAAAATCCTATTTTTCAGGAGAGTCCTCAACGTAAAATGAAATCTCATTTTTCAAGAGTGTCCTGAACATAAAGTTAAATCCCATTTTTCATGAGGGTCCTGAACATAAAGTGAAATCCCATTTTTTCAGGAGGGTCCGCAGCAGAATGTGAAATCCTATTTTTACAGGAGGGCCTTGACCTGAAAGTATAATTCCATTTTTCAGGCGGTTCCTAAACATAAAGTAAAATCTCATTTTTCAGGAGGGTCCTGAACATAAAGTAAAGTCCCAATTTCAGTAGGGTCCTTAACAGAATGTAAAATCTGATTTTCTAGGAGGGTCCTGAACTGATAGTAGAATTCCATTTTCTAGGAGGGCCCTGAACAAAAAGTAAAGCCCTATTTTCTAGGAGGGTCCTGAACATAAAGTGGAATCTCATTTTTCAGGAGGGTCCTGAACAGAAAGTAAAATCTTATTTTTCAGGAGGGTCCTGAACATAATGTGAAATACTATTTTTCAAGAGGGTCATAAACATAAGGAGAAATCCCATTTTTGGGAGGGTCCCGAACATAAAATGAAATCTCATTTTTTCAGAAGGGTGCTGAACATAAACTGAAATCCCATGTTTTAGAAGGGTCTTGAACATAAAGTAAAATCTTATTTTTCAGGAGGCTCCTTAACATAAAATAAATTCCCATTTTTCAGGATGGTCTTGAACATAAGGTGAAATACTATTTTTCAAGAGGGTCATGAACATAAGGTGAAATCCCATTTTTGGAAGGGTCCCGAACATAAAATGAAATCTCATTTTTTCAGAAGGGTGTTGTACATAAAGTGAGATCCCATTTTTTAGAAGGGTCTTGAACAGAAAGTAAAATCTTATTTTTCAGGAGGGTCCTTAACATAAAATAAATTCCCATTTTTCAGGAAGGTCTTGAACATAAAGAAAAATCTCATCTTTTAAGATCGTCCTAAACAGAAAGTAAAATCCTATTTTTCAGGAGAGTCCTCAACGTAAAATGAAATATCATTTTTCAAGAGTGTCCTGAACATAAAGTTAAATCCCATTTTTCAAAAGGGTCCTGAACATAAAGTGAAATCCCATTTTTTCAGGAGGGTGCGGAGCAGAATGTAAAATCCTATTTTTTCAGGAGGGTCTTGACCTGAAAGAATAATTCCTTTTTTAAGGAGGTTCCTAAATATAAAGTAAGTTCTCATTTTTCAGGAGGGTCCTGAACATAAAGTAAAGTCCCATTTTCAGTAGGGTCCTTAACAGAAAGTAAAATCTGATTTTCTAGGAGGGTCCTGAACTGATAGTAGAATCCCATTTTGTAGGAGGGCCCTGAACAAAAAGTAGAACCCTATTTTCCAGGAGGGTCCTGAACATAATGTGAAATCTCATTTTTCAAAAGGGACCTGAGCAGAAAGTCAAATCCCATTTTTCAGAAGGGTTATGAACATAAGGAAAAATTCTATTTTTCAGGAAGGTCCTGAACAAAATGTTAAATCCCATTTTTCAAGAGGGTCCAGAACATAAGGCAAAATTCGATTTTTCAGGAGGGTCCCGAGCATAAAGTGAAATCTCATTTTTTAGGAGGGTCCTGACTATAAAGTGAGGTCCCATTTTTCAGGAGGGTCCTGAATAGAAAGTACCATCCTATTTTTCAGGAGAGTCCTAAACGTAAAATGAAATCTCATTTTTCAAGTGTGTCTTGAACATAAAGTTAAATCCCATTTTTCAGGAGGGTCCTGAATATAAAGTGAAATCCTATTTTTTCAGGAGGGTATGGAGCTGAATGTAAAATCCTATTTTTTCAGGAGGGTCTTGAACTGAAAGTATAATTCCATTTTTTAGGAGGGTCCTGAACATAAATTAAAATCTTATTTTTCAGGATAGTCCTTAACATAAAGTAAAGTCCCATTTTTCAGGAGGGTCCTGAACATAAAGTAAAGTTCCTTTTTTCAGGACAGTCCTGAACATAAATTAAAGTTCCATTTTTCAGGAGGATCCTGAACATAAAATAAAGTCCTATTTTTTTGGAGGGTCCTGAACAGAAAGTAAAATCTGATTTTCTAGGAGGGTCCTAAATTGATAGTAGAATCCCATTTTCTAGAAGGGTCCTGAACAGAAAGTAAAACCCTATTTTCTAGGAGGGTCATGAACGTAAAGTGAAATCTTATTTTTTTGGAGGAACCTGAACAAATAGTCAAATCCCATTTCTTAGAAGGGTCCTGAACATAAGGAAAAATCCCATTTTTCAGGAGGGTCCTGAACAAAATGTTAAATCACATTTTTCAGAAGGGTCCTGAACATAAGGCAAAATTCTATTTTTCAGGAGGGTCCTGAGCATAAAGTGAAATCTGATGTTTTAGGAGGGTCCTAAACATAAAGTGAGATCTCATTTTTCAGGAGTGTCTGGAACATAAAGTGAAATTCCATTTTTCAGGAGGGTCCTGAATAAAAAGTAAAATCTCATTTTTCAGGAGTGTCCTAGATATAAAGTAAAATCCCATTTTTTGGGTGGGTCCTGAATATAAAGTGAAATCCCTTATTTCTGAAGAGTCCTGGACATAGAGTGAAATCTCATTTTTCAGGAGGGTCCTGAACATAAACTGATATCCCATTTTTCAAGAGTGTCCTCAACATAAAGTAAAATCCTATTTTTCAGGAGGTTCCTGAACAGAAAGTAAAATCTTATTTTTCAAGAGGGTCCTGAATATAAAGTAAAGTCCCATTTTTCAGGAGGGTCCTGAACATAAAATGAAATCTCATATTTTCAAAAGGTCCTGAACATAAAGTAAATTCCTATTTTTCAAGAAGGTCCTGAACATAAAGTAAAGTCCCATTTTTCAAGAGGGTCCTGAACAGAAAGTAAAATCCTATTTTTCAGGAGGGGCCTGAAAAGAAAGTAAAATCCCATTTTTTGGAAGGGTCCTAAATAGAAGGGAAAATCCTATTTTCTAGGAGGGTCCTGAACAGAAAGTAGAATCCCATTTTCTAGGAGGGTCCTGAACAGAAAGTAAAATCCCATTTTCAAGGAAGATCCTATTCATAATGTGAAGTCCCATTTTTCAGAAGGATCCTGAACAGAAAGTAAAATCTTATTTTTCAGGAGGGTCCTGAACATAAGGTGAAATACTATTTTTCAAGAGGGTCATAAACATAAGGTGAAATCCCATTTTTGGGAGGGTCCCGAACATAAAATGAAATCTCATTTTTTCAGAAGGGTGCTGAACATTAAGTGAGATCCCATTTTTTAGAAGGGTCCTGAACAGAAAGTGTAATTCCATTTTTCAGGAGTGTCCTGGACATAATGTGAAATCCCATTTTTTAGGAGGGTCCTGAACATAAAGTTAAATCCCATTTTTCAGGAGGGTCCTAAACAAAAAGTAAAATCACTTGTTTCGGGGGGTCTTAAATATAAAGTAAAATCCCATTTTTCAGGATTGTCCTGAATGGAAAGTAAAATTCTATTTTTCAGGAGGGTCCTGGACTTAAAGTAAAATCCCATTTTTCAGGAGGGTCCTGAACATAAAGTTAAATCTCATATTTCAAGAGGGTCCTGAACAGAAAGTAAAATCCCATTTTTCAGAAGGGTCTTGAGCATAAAGTAAAATCCTATTTTTCAGGTGAGTCCTTAGTAGGAAGTAAAATTACATTTTTCAGGAGGTTCCTGAATATAAAGAGAAATCCTATTTTTCTGGAGGGTCCTGAACATAAAGTGAAATTCCATTTTTTAGGAAGGTCTTGAACAGAAAGTAAAATCCCATTTTTCATGAGGATACTGAGCATAAAGTAAAATCTCATTTTTCAGGATGGTCCTGAATATAAAGTAAAGTCCCATTTTACAGGAGGGTCCTTAACATAAAATAAATTCCCATTTTTCAGGATGGACTTGAACATAAAGAAAAATCTCATCTTTTAGGAGCGTCCTGAACAGAAAGTAAGATCCTATTTTTCAGGAGAGTCCTCAACGTAAATGAAATCTCATTTTTCAAGAGTGTCCTGAACACAAAGTTAAATCCCATTTTTCATGAGGGTCCTGAACATAAAGTGAAATCCCATTTTTTCAGGAGGGTCCGCTGCAGAATGTGAAATCCTATTTTTTCAGGAGGGCCTTGACCTGAAAGTATAATTCCATTTTTCAGGCGGTTCATAAACATAAAGTAAAATCTCATTTTTTAGGAGGGTCCTGAACATAAAGTAATGTCCCATTTTCAGTAGGGTCCTTAACAGAAAGTAAAATCTGATTTTCTAGGAGGGTCCTGAACTGATAGTAGAATTCCATTTTCTAGGAGGGCCCTGAACAAAAAGTAAAACCCTATTTTCCAGGAGGGTCCTGAACATAAAGTGAAATCTCATTTTTCAGGAGGGTCCTGAACAGTAAGTAAAATCTTATTTTTCAGGAGGGTCCTGAACATAAGGTGAAATACTATTTTTCAAGAGGGTCATAAACATAAGGAGAAATCCCATTTTTCGGAGGGTCCCGAACATAAAATGAAATCTCATTTTTTCAGAAGGGTGCTGAACATATAGTGAGATCCCATTTTTTAGAAGGGTCTTGAACATAAAGTAAAATCTTATTTTCAGGAGGGTCCTTAACATAAAATAAATTCCCATTTTTCAGGATGGTCTTGAACATAAGGTGAAATACTATTTTTCAAGAGGGTCATAAACATAAGGTGAAATCCCATTTTTGGGAGGGTCCCGAACATAAAATGAAATATCATTTTTTCAGAAGGGTGCTGAACATAAAGTGAGATCCCATTTTTTAGAAGGGTCTTGAACAGAAAGTAAAATCTTATTTTTCAGGAGGGTCCTTAACATAAAATAAATTCCCATTTTTCAGGATGGTCTTGAACATAAAGAAAAATCTCATCTTTTAGGAGCGTCCTAAACAGAAAGTAAAATCCTATTTTTCAGGAGAGTCCTCAACGTAAAATGAAATCTCATTTTTCAAGAGTGTCCTGAACATAAAGTTAAAGCTTATTTTTCAGGAGGGTCCTGAACATTAAGTGAAATCCCATTTTTTCAGGAGGGTTTAGAGTAGAATGTAAGCAGAATGTAAAATCCTATTTTTTCAGGAGGGTCTTGAACTGAAAGTATAATTCCATTTTTGAGGAGGGTCCTGAACATAAAGTAAAATCTTATTTTTCAGGAGAGTCCTTACCATAAAGTAAAGTCCCATTTTTCAGGTGGGTCCTGAACATAATGTAAAGTTCCTTTTTTCAGGACAGTCCTGAACATAAATTAAAGTTCAATTTTTTAGGAGGATCCTGAACATAAAATAAAGTCCCATTTTTTAGGAGGGTCCTGGACAGAAAGTAAAATCTGATTTTCTAGGAGGGTCCTAAATTGATAGTAGAATCCCATTTTCTAGGAGGGTCCTGAACAGAAAGTAAAACCCTATTTTCTAGGAGGGTCATGAACGTAAAGTGAAATCTTATTTTTTTGGAGGAACCTAAACAAATAGTCAAATCCCATTTCTCAGAAGGGTCTTGAACATAAGGAAAAATCCCATTTTTCAGGAGGGTCCTGAACAAAATGTTAAATCACATTTTTCAGGAGGGTCCTGAACATAAGGCAAAATTCTATTTTTTAGGAGGGTCCTGAGCATAAAGTGAAATCTCATGTTTTTGAAGGGTCTTAAACATAAAGTGAGATCCCATTTTTCAGGAGGGTCTGGAACATAAAGTGAAATTCCATTTTTCAAGAGGGTCCTGAATAAAAAGTAAAATCTCATTTTTCAGGAGTGTCCTAGATATAAAGTAAAGTCCCATTTTTTGGGTGGGTCCTGAATATAAAGTGAAATCCCATATTTCTGAGGAGTCCTGGACATAAAGTGAAATTTCATTTTTCGGGAGGGTCCTGAACATAAACTGATATCCCATTTTTCAGGAGTGTCCTGAACATAAATTAAAATCCTATTTTTCAGGAGGTTAAAGTAAAATCTTATTTTTCAAGAGGGTCCTGAATATAAAGTAAAGTCCCATTTTTCAGGAGGGTTCTGAACATAAAATGAAATATCATATTTTCAGAAGGTCCTGAACATAAAGTAAATTCCTATTTTACAAGAAGGTCCTGAACATAAAGTAAAGTCCCATTTTTCAAGAGGGTCCTGAACAGAAAGTAAAATCCTATTTTTCAGGAGGGTCCTGAAAAGAAAGTAAAATCCCATTTTCAAGGAAGGTCCTATTCATAATGTGAAGTCCCATTTTTCAGAAGGGTCCTGAACAGAAAGAAAAATCTTATTTTTCAGGAGGGTCCTGAACATAAGGTGAAATACTATTTTTCAAGTGGGTCATAAACATAAGGTGAAATCCCATTTTTGGGAGGGTCCCGAACATAAAATGAAATCGCATTTTTTTCAGAAGGGTGCTGAACATAAAGTGAGATCCCATTTTTTAGAAGGGTCCTGAACAGAAAGTAAAATTCCATTTTTCAGGAAGGTCCTGGACATAATGTAAAATCCCATTTTTCAGGAGGGTCCTGAACATAATGTTAAATCCCATTTGTCAGGAGGGTCCTGAACAGAAAGTAAAATTACTTTTTTCAGGAGGGTCTTAAATATAAAGTAAAATCCCATTTCTCAAGAGTGTCCTGAATAGAAAGTAAAATTCTATTTTCCAGGAGGGTCCTAGACTTAAAGTAAAATCCCATTTTTCAGGAGGGTTCTGAACATAAAGTTAAATCTCATATTTCAAGAGGGTCTTGAACAGAAAGTAAAATCTCATTTTTCAGAAGGGTCTTGAGCATAAAGTAAAATCCTATTTTTCAGGTGAGTCCTTAGTAGGAAGTAAAATTACATTTTTCAGGAGGGTCCTGAATGTAAAGAGAAATCCTATTTTTCTGGAGGTTCCTGAGCATAAAGTGAAATTCCATTTTTTAGGAAGGTCTTGAACAGAAAGTAAAATCCCATTTTTCAGGAGGATACTGAGCATAAAGTAAAATCTCATTTTTCAGGATGGTCCTGAATATAAAGTAAAGTCCCATTTTCAGGAGGGTCCATAACATAAAATAAATTCCCATTTTTCAGTATGGTCTTGAACATAAAGAAAAATCTCATCTTTTAGGAGCGTCCTGAATAGAAAGTAAAATCCTATTTTTCAGGAGAGTCCTCAACATAAAATGAAATCTCATTTTTCAAGAGTGTCCTGAACATAAAGTTAAATCCCATTTTTCAGGAGGGTCCTGAACATAAAGTGAAATCCCATTTTTTCAGGAGGGTCCGGAGCAGAATGGAAAATCCTATTTTTTCAGGAGGGTCTTGACCTGAAAGTA
Source organism: Capsicum baccatum var. pendulum (assembly GCA_030864225.1). Classification (NCBI taxonomy): domain Eukaryota; kingdom Viridiplantae; phylum Streptophyta; class Magnoliopsida; order Solanales; family Solanaceae; genus Capsicum; species Capsicum baccatum. The sequence goes on from CM061553.1 coordinate 204,701,165, forward strand.
TAATTCCATTTTTCAGGCGGTTCCTAAACATAAATTAAAATCTCATTTTTCAGGAGGGTCCTGAACATAAAGTAAAGTTCCATTTTCAGGAGGGTCCTTAACAGAAAGTAAAATCTGATTTTCTAGGAGGGTCCTGAACTGATAGTAGAATCCCATTTTCTAGTAGGGCCCTGAACAAAAAGTAAAACCCTATTTTCCAGGAGGGTCCTGAACATAAAGTGAAATCTCATTTTCCAGGAGGGACCTGAACAGAGAGTCAAATCCCATTTTTCAGAAGGGTTCTGAACATAAGGAAAAATTCTATTTTTCAGGAAGGTCCTGAACAAAATGTTAAATCCCATTTTTCAGGAGGGTCCTGAACATAAGGCAAAATTCAATTTTTCAGGAAGGTCCTGAGCATTAAGTGAAATCTCATTTTTTAGGAGGGTCCTGACTATAAACTGAGATCCCATTTTTAAGGAGGGTCCAGAACAGAAAGTACAATCCTATTTTTCAGGAGAGTCCTAAACGTAAAATGAAATCTCATTTTTCAAGTGTGTCCTGAACGTAAAGTTAAATTCCATTTTTTAGGAGGGTCCTGAATATAAAGTGAAATCCTATTTTTTCAGGAGGGTATGGAGCAGAATGTAAAATCTTATTTTCTCAGGAGGGTCTTGAACTGAAAGTATAATTCCATTTTTGAGGAGGGTCCTGAACATAAAGTAAAATCTTATTTTTCAGGAGGGTCCTGAACATAAAGTAAAATCCCATTTTTCAGGAGGGTACTGAGCATAAAGTAAAATCTCATTTTTCAGGATGGTCCTGAATATAAAGTAAAGTTCCATTTTTCAGGAGGGTCCTTAACATAAAATAAATTCCCATTTTTCAGGAGGGTCTTGAACATAAAGAAAAATATCATCTTTTAGGAGGGTTCTGAACAGAAAGTAAAATCCTATTTTTCAGGAGAGTCCTCAACGTAAAATGAAATCTCATTTTTCAAGTGTGTCCTGAACATAAAGTTAAATCCCATTTTTTAGGAGGGTCCTGAACAGAAAGTAAAATCTGATTTTCTAGGAGGGTACTAAATTGATAGTAGAATCCCATTTTCTAGGAGGGTCCTTAACAGTAAGTAAAACTCTATTTTCCAGGAGGGTCATGAACGTAAAGTGAAATCTTATTTTTTTGGAGGAACCTGAACAAATAGTCATATCCCATTTCTCAGAAGGGTCCTGAACATAAGAAAAAATCCCATTTTTCAGGAGGGTCCTGAACAAAATGTTAAATCCCATTTTTCAGGAGGGTCCTGAACATAAGGCGAAATTCTATTTTTCATGAGAGTCCTGAGCATAATGTGAAATCTCATGTTTTAGGAAGGTCCTAAACATAAAGTGAGATCTCATTTTTCAGGAGGGTCTAGAACATAAAGTGAATTTCCATTTTTCAGGAGGGTCCTGAATAGAAAGTAAAATCTCTTTTTTCAGGAGGGTCCTGAACATAATGTTAAATCCCATTTGTCAGGAGGGTCCTGAACAGAAAGTAAAATCACTTTTTTCAGGAGGGTCTTAAATATAAAGTAAAATCCCATTTCTCAAGAGTGTCCTGAATAGAAAGTAAAATTCCATTTTCCAGGAGGGTCCTAGACTTAAAGTAAAATCCCATTTTTCAGGAGGGTCCTGAACATAAAGTTAAATCTCATATTTCAAGAGAGTCTTGAACAGAAAGTAAAATCTCATTTTTTAGAAGGGTCTTGAGCATAAAGTAAAATCCTATTTTTCAGGTGAGTCCTTAGTAGGAAGTAAAATTACATTTTTCAGGAGGGTCCTGAATGTAAAGAGAAATCCTATTTTTCTGGAGGTTCCTGAGCATAAAGTGAAATTCCATTTTTTAGGAAGGTCTTGAACAGAAAGTAAAATCCCATTTTTCAGGAGGATACTGAGCATAAAGTAAAATCTCATTTTTCAGGATGGTCCTGAATATAAAGTAAAGTCCCATTTTTCAGGAGGATCCATAACATAAAATAAATTCCCATTTTTCAGTATGGTCTTGAACATAAAGAAAAATCTCATCTTTTAGGAGCGTCCTGAATAGAAAGTCAAATCCTATTTTTCAGGAGAGTCCTCAACATAAAATGAAATCTCATTTTTCAAGAGTGTCCTGAACATAAAGTTAAATCCCATTTTTCAGGAGGGTCCTGAACATAAAGTGAAATCCCATTTTTTCAGGAGGGTCCGGAGCATAATGGAAAATCCTATTTTTTCAGGAGGGTCTTGACCTGAAAGTATAATTCCATTTTTCAGGCGGTTCCTAAACATAAATTAAAATCTCATTTTTCAGGAGGGTCCTGAACATAAAGTAAAGTTCCATTTTCAGGAGGGTCCTTAACAGAAAGTAAAATCTGATTTTCTAGGAGGGTCCTGAACTGATAGTAGAATCCCATTTTCTAGTAGGGCCCTGAACAAAAAGTAAAACCCTATTTTCCAGGAGGGTCCTGAACATAAAGTGAAATCTCATTTTCCAGGAGGGACCTGAACAGAGAGTCAAATCCCATTTTTCAGAAGGGTTCTGAACATAAGGAAAAATTCTATTTTTCAGGAAGGTCCTGAACAAAATGTTAAATCCCATTTTTCAGGAGGGTCCTGAACATAAGGCAAAATTCAATTTTTCAGGAAGGTCCTGAGCATTAAGTGAAATCTCATTTTTTAGGAGGGTCCTGACTATAAACTGAGATCCCATTTTTAAGGAGGGTCCAAAACAGAAAGTACAATCCTATTTTTCAGGAGAGTCCTAAACGTAAAATGAAATCTCATTTTTCAAGTGTGTCCTGAACGTAAAGTTAAATCCCATTTTTTAGGAGGGTCCTGAATATAAAGTGAAATCCTATTTTTTCAGGAGGGTATGGAGCAGAATGTAAAATCTTATTTTCTCAGGAGGGTCTTGAACTGAAAGTATAATTCCATTTTTGAGGAGGGTCCTGAACATAAAGTAAAATCTTATTTTTCAGGAGGGTCCTGAACATAAAGTAAAATCCCATTTTTCAGGAGGGTACTGAGCATAAAGTAAAATCTCATTTTTCAGGATGGTCCTGAATATAAAGTAAAGTTCCATTTTTCAGGAGGGTCCTTAACATAAAATAAATTCCCATTTTTCAGGAGGGTCTTGAACATAAAGAAAAATATCATCTTTTAGGAGGGTTCTGAACAGAAAGTAAAATCCTATTTTTCAGGAGAGTCCTCAACGTAAAATGAAATCTCATTTTTCAAGTGTGTCCTGAACATAAAGTTAAATCCCATTTTTTAGGAGGGTCCTGAACAGAAAGTAAAATCTGATTTTCTAGGAGGGTACTAAATTGATAGTAGAATCCCATTTTCTAGGAGGGTCCTTAACAGTAAGTAAAACCCTATTTTCCAGGAGGGTCATGAACGTAAAGTGAAATCTTATTTTTTTGGAGGAACCTGAACAAATAGTCATATCCCATTTCTCAGAAGGGTCCTGAACATAAGAAAGAATCCTATTTTTCAGGAGGGTCCTGAACAAAATGTTAAATCCCATTTTTCAGGAGGGTCCTGAACATAAGGCGAAATTCTATTTTTCATGAGAGTCCTGAGCATAATGTGAAATCTCATGTTTTAGGAGGGTCCTAAACATAAAGTGAGATCTTATTTTTCAGGAGGGTCTAGAACATAAAGTGAAATTCCATTTTTCAGGAGGGTCCTGAATAGAAAGTAAAATCTCTTTTTTCAGGAGGGTCCTGAACATAATGTTAAATCCCATTTGTCAGGAGGGTCCTGAACAGAAAGTAAAATCACTTTTTTCAGGAGGGTCTTAAATATAAAGTAAAATCCCATTTCTCAAGAGTGGCCTGAATAGAAGGTAAAATTCCATTTTCCAGGAGGGTCCTAGACTTAAAGTAAAATCCCATTTTTCAGGAGGGTCCTGAACATAAAGTTAAATCTCATATTTCAAGAGAGTCTTGAACAGAAAGTAAAATCTCATTTTTCAGAAGGGTCTTGAGCATAAAGTAAAATCCTATTTTTCAGGTGAGTCCTTAGTAGGAAGTAAAATTACATTTTTCAGGAGGGTCCTGAATGTAAAGAGAAATCCTATTTTTCTGGAGGTTCCTGAGCATAAAGTGAAATTCCATTTTTTAGGAAGGTCTTGAACAGAAAGTAAAATCCCATTTTTCAGGAGGATACTGAGCATAAAGTAAAATCTCATTTTTCAGGATGGTCCTGAATATAAAGTAAAGTCCCATTTTTCAGGAGGATCCATAACATAAAATAAATTCCCATTTTTCAGTATGGTCTTGAACATAAAGAAAAATCTCATCTTTTAGGAGCGTCCTGAATAGAAAGTCAAATCCTATTTTTCAGGAGAGTCCTCAACATAAAATGAAATCTCATTTTTCAAGAGTGTCCTGAACATAAAGTTAAATCCCATTTTTCAGGAGGGTCCTGAACATAAAGTGAAATCCCATTTTTTCAGGAGGGTCCGGAGCATAATGGAAAATCCTATTTTTTCAGGAGGGTCTTGACCTGAAAGTATAATTCCATTTTTCAGGCGGTTCCTAAACATAAATTAAAATCTCATTTTTCAGGAGGGTCCTGAACATAAAGTAAAGTTCCATTTTCAGGAGGGTCCTTAACAGAAAGTAAAATCTGATTTTCTAGGAGGGTCCTGAACTGATAGTAGAATCCCATTTTCTAGTAGGGCCCTGAACAAAAAGTAAAACCCTATTTTCCAGGAGGGTCCTGAACATAAAGTGAAATCTCATTTTCCAGGAGGGACCTGAACAGAGAGTCAAATCCCATTTTTCAGAAGGGTTCTGAACATAAGGAAAAATTCTATTTTTCAGGAAGGTCCTGAACAAAATGTTAAATCTCATTTTTCAGGAGGGTCCTGAACATAAGGCAAAATTCAATTTTTCAGGAAGGTCCTGAGCATTAAGTGAAATCTCATTTTTTAGGAGGGTCCTGACTATAAACTGAGATCCCATTTTTAAGGAGGGTCCAAAACAGAAAGTACAATCCTATTTTTCAGGAGAGTCCTAAACGTAAAATGAAATCTCATTTTTCAAGTGTGTCCTGAACGTAAAGTTAAATCCCATTTTTTAGGAGGGTCCTGAATATAAAGTGAAATCCTATTTTTTCAGGAGGGTATGGAGCAGAATGTAAAATCTTATTTTCTCAGGAGGGTCTTGAACTGAAAGTATAATTCCATTTTTGAGGAGGGTCCTGAACATAAAGTAAAATCTTATTTTTCAGGAGGGTCCTGAACATAAAGTAAAATCCCATTTTTCAGGAGGGTACTGAGCATAAAGTAAAATCTCATTTTTCAGGATGGTCCTGAATATAAAGTAAAGTTCCATTTTTCAGGAGGGTCCTTAACATAAAATAAATTCCCATTTTTCAGGAGGGTCTTGAACATAAAGAAAAATATCATCTTTTAGGAGGGTTCTGAACAGAAAGTAAAATCCTATTTTTCAGGAGAGTCCTCAACGTAAAATGAAATCTCATTTTTCAAGTGTGTCCTGAACATAAAGTTAAATCCCATTTTTTAGGAGGGTCCTGAACAGAAAGTAAAATCTGATTTTCTAGGAGGGTACTAAATTGATAGTAGAATCCCATTTTCTAGGAGGGTCCTTAACAGTAAGTAAAACCCTATTTTCCAGGAGGGTCATGAACGTAAAGTGAAATCTTATTTTTTTGGAGGAACCTGAACAAATAGTCATATCCCATTTCTCAGAAGGGTCCTGAACATAAGAAAGAATCCTATTTTTCAGGAGGGTCCTGAACAAAATGTTAAATCCCATTTTTCAGGAGGGTCCTGAACATAAGGCGAAATTCTATTTTTCATGAGAGTCCTGAGCATAATGTGAAATCTCATGTTTTAGGAGGGTCCTAAACATAAAGTGAGATCTTAGTTTTCAGGAGGGTCTAGAACATAAAGTGAAATTCCATTTTTCAGGAGGGTCCTGAATAGAAAGTAAAATCTCTTTTTTCAGGAGGGTCCTGAACATAATGTTAAATCCCATTTGTCAGGAGGGTCCTGAACAGAAAGTAAAATCACTTTTTTCAGGAGGGTCTTAAATATAAAGTAAAATCCCATTTCTCAAGAGTGGCCTGAATAGAAGGTAAAATTCCATTTTCCAGGAGGGTCCTAGACTTAAAGTAAAATCCCATTTTTCAGGAGGGTCCTGAACATAAAGTTAAATCTCATATTTCAAGAGAGTCTTGAACAGAAAGTAAAATCTCATTTTTCAGAAGGGTCTTGAGCATAAAGTAAAATCCTATTTTTCAGGTGAGTCCTTAGTAGGAAGTAAAATTACATTTTTTAGGAGGGTCCTGAATGTAAAGAGAAATCCTATTTTTCTGGAGGTTCCTGAGCATAAAGTGAAATTCCATTTTTTAGGAAGGTCTTGAACAGAAAGTAAAATCCCATTTTTCAGGAGGATACTGAGCATAAAGTAAAATCTCATTTTTCAGGATGGTCCTGAATATAAAGTAAAGTCCCATTTTTCAGGAGGATCCATAACATAAAATAAATTCCCATTTTTCAGTATGGTCTTGAACATAAAGAAAAATCTCATCTTTTAGGAGCGTCCTGAATAGAAAGTCAAATCCTATTTTTCAGGAGAGTCCTCAACATAAAATGAAATCTCATTTTTCAAGAGTGTCCTGAACATAAAGTTAAATCCCATTTTTCAGGAGGGTCCTGAACATAAAGTGAAATCCCATTTTTTCAGGAGGGTCCGGAGCATAATGGAAAATCCTATTTTTTCAGGAGGGTCTTGACCTGAAAGTATAATTCCATTTTTCAGGCGGTTCCTAAACATAAATTAAAATCTCATTTTTCAGGAGGGTCCTGAACATAAAGTAAAGTTCCATTTTCAGGAGGGTCCTTAACAGAAAGTAAAATCTGATTTTCTAGGAGGGTCCTGAACTGATAGTAGAATCCCATTTTCTAGTAGGGCCCTGAACAAAAAGTAAAACCCTATTTTCCAGGAGGTTCCTGAACATAAAGTGAAATCTCATTTTCCAGGAGGGACCTGAACAGAGAGTCAAATCCCATTTTTCAGAAGGGTTCTGAACATAAGGAAAAATTCTATTTTTCAGGAAGGTCCTGAACAAAATGTTAAATCCCATTTTTCAGGAGGGTCCTGAACATAAGGCAAAATTCAATTTTTCAGGAAGGTCCTGAGCATTAAGTGAAATCTCATTTTTTAGGAGGGTCCTGACTATAAACTGAGATCCCATTTTTAAGGAGGGTCCAGAACAGAAAGTACAATCCTATTTTTCAGGAGAGTCCTAAACGTAAAATGAAATCTCATTTTTCAAGTGTGTCCTGAACGTAAAGTTAAATCCCATTTTTTAGGAGGGTCCTGAATATAAAGTGAAATCCTATTTTTTCAGGAGGGTATGGAGCAGAATGTAAAATCTTATTTTCTCAGGAGGGTCTTGAACTGAAAGTATAATTCCATTTTTGAGGAGGGTCCTGAACATAAAGTAAAATCTTATTTTTCAGGAGGGTCCTGAACATAAAGTAAAATCCCATTTTTCAGGAGGGTACTGAGCATAAAGTAAAATCTCATTTTTCAGGATGGTCCTGAATATAAAGTAAAGTTCCATTTTTCAGGAGGGTCCTTAACATAAAATAAATTCCCATTTTTCAGGAGGGTCTTGAACATAAAGAAAAATATCATCTTTTAGGAGGGTTCTGAACAGAAAGTAAAATCCTATTTTTCAGGAGAGTCCTCAACGTAAAATGAAATCTCATTTTTCAAGTGTGTCCTGAACATAAAGTTAAATCCCATTTTTTAGGAGGGTCCTGAACAGAAAGTAAAATCTGATTTTCTAGGAGGGTACTAAATTGATAGTAGAATCCCATTTTCTAGGAGGGTCCTTAACAGTAAGTAAAACCCTATTTTCCAGGAGGGTCATGAACGTAAAGTGAAATCTTATTTTTTTGTAGGAACCTGAACAAATAGTCATATCCCATTTCTCAGAAGGGTCCTGAACATAAGAAAAAATCACATTTTTCAGGAGGGTCCTAAACAAAATGTTAAATCCCATTTTTCAGGAGGGTCCTGAACATAAGGCGAAATTCTATTTTTCATGAGAGTCCTGAGCATAATGTGAAATCTCATGTTTTAGGAGGGTCCTAAACCTAAAGTGAGATCTCATTTTTCAGGAGGGTCTGGAACATAAAGTGAAATTCCATTTTTCAGGAGGGTCCTAAATAGAAAGTAAAATCTCTTTTTTCAGGAGGGTCCTGAACATAATGTTAAATCCCATTAGTCAGGAGGGTCCTGAACAGAAAGTAAAATCACTTTTTTCAAGAGGGTCTTAAATATAAAGTAAAATCCCATTTCTCAAGAGTGTCCTGAATAGAAAGTAAAATTCCATTTTCCAGGAGGGTCCTAGACTTAAAGTAAAATCCCATTTTTCAGGAGGGTCCTGAACATAAAGTTAAATCTCATATTTCAAGAGGGTCTTGAACAGAAAGTAAAATCTCATTTTTCAGAAGGGTCTTGAGCATAAAGTAAAATCCTATTTTTCAGGTGAGTCCTTAGTAGGAAGTAAAATTACATTTTTCAGGAGGGTCCTGAATGTAAAGAGAAATCCTATTTTTCTGGAGGTTCCTGAGCATAAAGTGAAATTCCATTTTTTAGGAAGGTCCTGAACAGAAAGTAAAATCCCATTTTTCAGGAGGATACTGAGCATAAAGTAAAATCTCATTTTTCAGGATGGTCCTGAATATAAAGTAAAGTCCCATTTTTCAGGAGGGTCCATAACATAATATAAATTCCCATTTTTCAGTATGGTCTTGAAAATAATGAAAAATCTCATCTTTTAGGAGCGTCCTGAATAGAAAGTAAAACCCTTTTTTTCAGGAGAGTCCTCAACATAAAATGAAATCTCATTTTTCAAGAGTGTCCTGAACATAAAGTTAAATCCCATTTTTCAGGAGGGTCCTGAACATAAAGTGAAATCCCATTTTTTCAGGAGGGTCCGGAGCAGAATGGAAAATCCTATTTTTTCAGGAGGGTCTTGACCTGAAAGTATAATTCCATTTTTCAGGCGGTTCCTAAACATAAATTAAAATCTCATTTTTCAGGAGGGTCCTGAACATAAAGTAAAGTTCCATTTTCAGGAGGGTCCTTAACAGAAAGTAAAATCTGATTTTCTAGGAGGGTCCTGAACTGATAGTAGAATCCCATTTTCTAGTAGGGCCCTGAACAAAAAGTAAAACCCTATTTTCCAGGAGGGTCCTGAACATAAAGTGAAATCTCATTTTCCAGGAGGGACCTGAACAGAGAGTCAAATCCCATTTTTCAGAAGGGTTCTGAACATAAGGAAAAATTCTATTTTTCAGGAAGGTCCTGAACAAAATGTTAAATCCCATTTTTCAGGAGGGTCCTGAACATAAGGCAAAATTCAATTTTTCAGGAAGGTCCTGAGCATTAAGTGAAATCTCATTTTTTAGGAGGGTCCTGACTATAAACTGAGATCCCATTTTTAAGGAGGGTCCAGAACAGAAAGTACAATCCTATTTTTCAGGAGAGTCCTAAACGTAAAATGAAATCTCATTTTTCAAGTGTGTCCTGAACGTAAAGTTAAATCCCATTTTTTAGGAGGGTCCTAAATATAAAGTGAAATCCTATTTTTTCAGGAGGGTATGGAGCAGAATGTAAAATCTTATTTTCTCAGGAGGGTCTTGAACTGAAAGTATAATTCCATTTTTGAGGAGGGTCCTGAACATAAAGTAAAATCTTATTTTTCAGGAGGGTCCTGAACATAAAGTAAAATCCCATTTTTCAGGAGGGTACTGAGCATAAAGTAAAATCTCATTTTTCAGGATGGTCCTGAATATAAAGTAAAGTTCCATTTTTCAGGAGGGTCCTTAACATAAAATAAATTCCCATTTTTCAGGAGGGTCTTGAACATAAAGAAAAATATCATCTTTTAGGAGGGTTCTGAACAGAAAGTAAAATCCTATTTTTCAGGAGAGTCCTCAACGTAAAATGAAATCTCATTTTTCAAGTGTGTCCTGAACATAAAGTTAAATCCCATTTTTTAGGAGGGTCCTGAACAGAAAGTAAAATCTGATTTTCTAGGAGGGTACTAAATTGATAGTAGAATCCCATTTTCTAGGAGGGTCCTTAACAGTAAGTAAAATCGTATTTTCCAGGAGGGTCATGAACGTAAAGTGAAATCTTATTTTTTTGGAGGAACCTGAACAAATAGTCATATCCCATTTCTCAGAAGGGTCCTGAACATAAGAAAAAATCCCATTTTTCAGGAGGGTCCTGAACAAAATGTTAAATCCCATTTTTCAGGAGGGTCCTGAACATAAGGCGAAATTCTATTTTTCATGAGAGTCCTGAGCATAATGTGAAATCTCATGTTTTAGGAGGGTCCTAAACATAAAGTGAGATCTCATTTTTCAGGAGGGTCTGGAACATAAAGTGAAATTCCATTTTTCAGGAGGGTCCTGAATAAAAAGTAAAATCTCTTTTTTCAGGAGGGTCCTGAACATAATGTTAAATCCCATTTGTCAGGAGGGTCCTGAACAGAAAGTAAAATCACTTTTTTCAGGAGGGTCTTAAATATAAAGTAAAATCCCATTTCTCAAGAGTGTCCTGAATAGAAAGTAAAATTCCATTTTCCAGGAGGGTCCTAGACTTAAAGTAAAATCCCATTTTTCAGGAGGGTCCTGAACATAAAGTTAAATCTCATATTTCAAGAGGGTCTTGAACAGAAAGTAAAATCTCATTTTTCAGAAGGGTCTTGAGAAAAAAGTAAAATCCTATTTTTCAGGTGAGTCCTTAGTAGGAAGTAAAATTACATTTTTCAGGAGGGTCCTGAATGTAAAGAGAAATCCTATTTTTCTGGAGGTTCCTGAGCATAAAGTGAAATTCCATTTTTTAGGTAGGTCCTGAACAGAAAGTAAAATCCCATTTTTCAGGAGGATACTGAGCATAAAGTAAAATCTCATTTTTCAGGATGGTCCTGAATATAAAGTAAAGTCCCATTTTTCAGGAGGGTCCATAACATAAAATAAATTCCCATTTTTCAGTATGGTCTTGAACATAAAGAAAAATCTCATCTTTTAGGAGCGTCCTGAATAGAAAGTAAAATCCTATTTTTCAGGAGAGTCCTCAACATAAAATGAAATCTCATTTTTCAAGAGTGTCCTGAACATAAAGTTAAATCCCATTTTTTAGGAGGGTCCTGAACATAAAGTGAAATCCCATTTTTAGGAGGGTCCGGAACAGAATGGAAAATCCTATTTTTTCAGGAGGGTCTTGACCTGAAAGTATTATTCCATTTTTCAGTCGGTTCCTAAACATAAATTAAAATCTCATTTTTCAGGAGGGTCCTGAGCATAAAGTAAAGTTCCATTTTCAGGAGGGTCCTTAACAGAAAGTAAAATCTGATTTTCTAGGAGGGTCCTGAACTGATAGTAGAATCCCATTTTCTAGTAGGGCCCTGAACAAAAAGTAAAACCCTATTTTCCAGGAGGGTCCTGAACATAAAGTGAAATCTTATTTTCCAGGAGGGACCTGAACAGAGAGTCAAATCCCATTTTTCAGAAGGGTTCTGAACATAAGGAAAAATTCTATTTTTCAGGAAGGTCCTGAACAAAATGTTAAATCCCATTTTTCAGGAGGGTCCTGAACATAAGGCAAAATTTAATTTTTCAGGAAGGTCCTGAGCATTAAGTGAAATCTCATTTTTTAGGAGGGTCCTGACTATAAACTGAGATCCCATTTTTAAGGAGGGTCCAGAACAGAAAGTACAATCCTATTTTTCTGGAGAGTCCTAAACGTAAAATGAAATCTCATTTTTCAAGTGTGTCCTGAACGTAAAGTTAAATCCCATTTTTTAGGAGGGTCCTGAATATAAAGTGAAATCCTATTTTTTCAGGAGGGTATGGAGCAGAATGTAAAATCTTATTTTCTCAGGAGGGTCTTGAACTGAAAGTATAATTCCATTTTTGAGGAGGGTCCTGAACATAAAGTAAAATCTTATTTTTCAGGAGGGTCCTGAACATAAAGTAAAATCCCATTTTTCAGGAGGGTACTGAGCATAAAGTAAAATCTCATTTTTCAGGATGGTCCTGAATATAAAGTAAAGTTCCATTTTTTAGGAGGGTCCTTAACATAAAATAAATTCCCATTTTTCAGGAGGGTCTTGAACATAAAGAAAAATATCATCTTTTAGGAGGGTTCTGAACAGAAAGTAAAATCCTATTTTTCAGGAGAGTCCTCAACGTAAAATGAAATCTCATTTTTCAAGTGTGTCCTGAACATAAAGTTAAATCCCATTTTTTAGGAGGGTCCTGAACAGAAAGTAAAATCTGATTTTCTAGGAGGGTACTAAATTGATAGTAGAATCCCATTTTCTAGAAGGGTCCTGAACAGTAAGTAAAACCCTATTTTCCAGGAGGGTCATGAACGTAAAGTGATATCTTATTTTTTTGGAGGAACCTGAACAAATAGTCATATCCCATTTCTCAGAAGGGTCCTGAACATAAGAAAAAATCCCATTTTTCAGGAGGGTCCTGAACAAAATGTTAAATCCCATTTTTCAGGAGGGTCCTGAACATAAGGCGAAATTCTATTTTTCATGAGAGTCCTGAGCATAATGTGAAATCTCATGTTTTAGGAGGGTCCTAAACATAAAGTGAGATCTCATTTTTCAGGAGGGTCTGGAACATAAAGTGAAATTCCATTTTTCAGGAGGGTCCTGAATAGAAAGTAAAATCTCTTTTTTCAGGAGTGTCCTAGATATAAAGTAAAATCCCATTTTTTGGGTGGGTCCTGAATATAAAGTAAAAATACCTTTTTTCAGGACAGTCCTAAGCATAAAGTGAAATTCCATTTTTCAGGAGTGTCCTGAACAGAAAGTAAAATCTCATTTTTTAGGAGGTCCTGTACATAAAGAAAAATCCCATTTTTCAGGAGGGTCCTGAACATAAAGTGAAATCATATTTCTCTGGAGGGTACTGAGCATAAAGTAAAATCTCATTTTTCAGGATGGTCCTGAATATAAAGTAAAGTCCCATTTTTCAGGAGGGTCCTTAACATAAACTAAATTCCCATTTTTTAGGAGGGTCTTGAACATAAAGAAAAATATCATCTTTTAGGAGGGTCCTGAACAGAAAGTAAAATCCTATTTTTCAGGAGAGTCCTCAACATAAATTGAAATCTCATTTTTCAGGTGTGTCCTTAACATAAAGCAAAATCCCAATTTTTAGGAGGGTCCTGAACAGAAAGTAAAATCTGATTTTCTAGGAGGGTCCTAAATTGATAGTAGAATCCCATTTTCTAGGAGGGTCCTAAACAGTAAGTAAAACCCTATTTTCCAGGAGGGTCATGAACGTAAAGTGAAATCTTATTTTTTTGGTGGAACCTGAACAAATAGTCAAATCCCATTTCTCAGAATGGTCCTGAACATAAGGAAAAATCCCATTTTTCAGGAGGATCCTGAACAAAATGTTAAATCCCATATTTCAGGAGGGTCCTGAACATAAGGCAAAATTATATTTTTCAGGAGTGTCCTGAGCATAAAGTGAAATCTCATGTTTTAGAAGGGTCCTAAACATAAAGTGAGATCCCATTTTTCAGGAGGGTCTAGAACATAAAGTGAAATTCCATTTTTCAGGAGGGTCCTGAATAGAAAGTAAAATCTCATTTTTCAGAAGTGTCCTAGATATAAAGTAAAATCCCATTTTTTAGGTGGGTCCTGAATATAAAGTAATAAATACCTTTTTTCAGGACAGTCCTCAGCATAAAGTGAAATTCCATTTTTCAGGAGGGTCCTGAACAGAAAGTAAAATCTCATTTTTTAGGAGGTCCAGTACATAAAGAAAAATCCCATTTTTCAGGAGGGTCCTGAACATAAAGTGAAATTCCATTTTTTAGGAAGGTCCTGAACAGAAAGTAAAATCCCATTTTTCAGGAGGGTACTGAGCATAAAGTAAAATCTCATTTTTCAGGATGGTCCTGAATATAAAGTAAAGTTCCATTTTTCAGGAGGGTCCTTAACATAAAATAAATTCTCATTTTTCAGGAGGGTCTTGAACATAAAGAAAAATCTCATCTTTTAGGAGGGTCCTGAACAGAAAGTAAAATCCTATTTTTCAGGAGAGTCCTCAACGTAAAATGAAATCTCATTTTTCAAGTGTGTCTTGAACATAAAGTTAAATCCTATTTTTTAGAAGGGTCCATAACAGAAAGTAAAATCTGATTTTCTAGGAGGGTCCTAAATTGATAGTAGAATCCCATTTTCTAGGAGGGTCCTAAACAGTAAGTAAAACCCTATTTTCCAGGCGGGTCATGAACGTAAAGTGAAATCTCATTTTTTTTGGAGGAACCTGAACAAATAGTCAAATCCCATTTCTCAGAAGGGTCCTGAACATAAGGAAAAACCCCATTTTTCAGGAGGGTCCCGAACAAAATGTTAAATCCCATTTTCCAGGAGGGTCCTGAACATAAGGCAAAATTCTATTTTTCAGGAGGGTCCTGAGCATAAAGTGAAATCTCATGTTTTAGGAGGGTCCTAAACATAAAGTGAGATCCCATTTTTCAGGAGGGTCTGGAACATAAAGTGAAATTCCATTTTTTAGGAGGAACCTGAATAGAAAGTAAAATCTCATTTTTCAGGAGGGTCCTAGATATAAAGTAAAATCCCATTTTTTGGGTGGGTCCTGAATATAAAGTAAAAATACCTTTTTTCAGGACAGTCCTGAGCATAAAGTGAAATTCCATTTTTCAGGAGGGTCCTGAACAGAAAGTAAAATCTCATTTTGTAGTTGGTCTTGTACATAAAGAAAAATCCTATTTTTCAGGAGGGTCCTGAACATAAAGTGAAATTCCATTTTTTAGGAAGGTCCTGAACATAAAGTGAAATTTCATTTTTCAGGATGGCCCTGAACATAAATTGAAATACCTTTTTTCAGGAGGGTCCTGAACAGAAAGTAAAATCCTATTTTTTCAAGACGGTCCTAAACATAAAGTAAAATCCCATTTTTCAGGAGGGTATTGAACATAAAGTAAAATCCTATTTTTCAGGAGGGTCCTAAACAGAAAGTAAAATCTTATTCTTCAAGACGATCCTGAATATAAAGTAATGTCCTATTTTTCAGGAGGGTCCTGAACATAAAATGAAATCCCATATTTTCAAACGTGTCCAGAAATAAAGTAATGTCTGATTTTTTCAAGAGGGTCCTGAACATAAAGTAAAGTTCAATTTTTTAAGAGGGTTTTGAACTGAAAGTAAAATCCCATTTTTCATGAGGGTGCTAAACATAAAGTAAAATCCCATTGTTCAGAAGGGTCCTGAACAGAAAGTGGAATCCCATTTTCTAAGAGGGTCCTGAACAGGAAGTAAAATCCCATTTTCCCGGAATGTCCTAAACATAATTTGAAATATCATTTTTTAGGATGGTCCAGAATAGAAAGTAAGATCTCATTTTTCAGGAGGGTCCTGAACATAAGGTGAAATCCTATTTTTCAAAGCGGTCCTAAACATAAGGTGAAATCCCAATTTTGGGAAAGTCCTGAGCATAAAGTGAAATCTCATTTTTTAGGATTGTCCTGAATAGAAAGTAAAATCCCATTTTTCAGGAGGGTCCTTAACATAAAGTAAAGTCCCATTTTTCAGGATGATCCTTAACATAAAGTAAAATTCCTTTTTCAGAAGGGTCCTGAACATAAAGTAAAGTTCCATTTTTCAAGAGGATCCTGAACATAAAGTAAAGTCCTATTTTTCAGGAAGGTCTTGAGCAAAAAGTAAAATCCGATTTTCTAGGAGGGTCCTGAACTGATTGTAGAATCCCATTTTCTAGGAGGGTCCTGAACTGAAAGAAAAACCCTTTTTTCCAGGAGGGTCCTAAACATAAAGTGAAATCTCATTTTTCAGGAGGAACCTGAACAGAAAGTAAAATCCCATTTCTCAGAAGGGTCCTAAACATAAGGAAAAATCCCATTTTTCAGGAGGGTCCTGAACAAAAGGTTAAATCCCATTTTTCAGGAGGGTCTTGAACATAAGGAAAAATTCTCCTTTTCAGTAGGGTCCTGAGCATAAAGTGAAATCTCATTTTTTAGGAGGGTTCTGAACATAAAGTGAGATCCCATCTTTCAAAAGGGTCCTGAACATAAGGTGAAATCCTATTTTTCAAAGAGGTCCTAAACATAAGGTGAAATCCCAATTTTGGGAAAGTCCTGAGCATAAACTGAAATCTCATTTTTTAGGATTGTCCTGAACATAAAGTAAAATCCCATTTTTCAGGAGGGTCCTAAACATAAAGTAAAGTCCCATTTTTCAGGATTGTCCTTAACATAAAGTAAAGTTCCTTTTTCAAAAGGGTCCTGAACATAAAGTAAAGTTCCATTTTTCAAGAGGATCCTGAACATAAAGTAAAGTCCCATTTTTCAGGAAGGTCTTGAGCAGAAAGTAAAATTCGATTTTCTAGGAGGGTCCTAAACTGATAGTAGAATCCCATTTTCTAGAAGGGTCCTGAACTGAAAGAAAAACCCTTTTTTCCAGGAGGGTCCTAAACATAAAGTGAAATCTCATTTTTCAGGAGGAACCTGAATAGAAAGTAAAATCCCATTTCTCAGAAGGGTCCTAAACATAAGGAAAAATTCCATTTTTCAGGAGGGTCCTGAACAAAAGGTTAAATCCCATTTTTCAGGAGGTTCCTGAACATAAGGCAAAATTCTCTTTTTCAGGAGGGTCCTGAGCGTAAAGTGAAATCTCATTTTTCAAGAGAGTCCTGAACAGAAAGTAAAATCCTATTTTTCAGGAGAGTCCTAAACGTAAAATGAAATCTCATTTTTCAAGAGTGTCGAGAACATAAAGTTAAATCCTATTTTTTGAGAGGGTTCTGAACATAAAGTGAAATCCCATTTTTTCAGGAGGGTCCGGATAAGAATGTGAAATCCTATATTTTCATGAGGGTCTTGAACTGAAAGTATAATTCCATTTTTCACGTGGGTCCTAAATATAAAGTAAACTCTCATTTTTCAGGAGGGCCCTAAACATAAAGTAAAGTCCCATTTTGCAGCAGGGTCCTGAACATAAAGTAAAGTTTCTTTTTTTAGGAGGTTCCTGAACATAAATTAAAGCTCCATTTTCAGGAGGATCCTGAACATAAAGTAAAGTCCCATTTTTCAAGAGTGTCCTGAACAGTAAGTAAAATCTAATTTTCTAGGAGGGTCCAGAACAGAAAGTAAAACCCTATTTTCCAGGAGGGTCCTAAACATAAAGTGAAATCTCATTTTCTTGGAGGAACCTGAACAGAAAGTAAAATCCCATTTCTCAGAAGGGTCCTAAACATAAGGAAAAATCCCATTTTTCAGGAGGGTCCTGAACAAAAGGTTAAATCCCATTTTTCAGGAGGGTCCTGAACATAAGGCAAAATTCTATTTTTCAGGAGGGTCCTGAACATAAAGTGAAATCTCATTTTTAGGAGGGTTCTGAACATAAAGTGAGATCCCATCTTTCAGGAGGGTCCTTAACATAAAGTGAAATTCCATTTTTCAGGAGGGTCGTGAATAGTAAGTAAAATCTCATTTTTCAGGAGGGTCCTAGATATAAAGTAAAATCCCATTTTTTGAGAAGGTCATGAATATAAAGTAAAAATACCTTTTTTCAGCACAGTCATGAGCATAAAGTGAAATTCTTTTTTTTTCAGAAGGGTCCTGAACAGAAAGTAAAATCTCATTTTTTAGGAGGGTCCTGTACATAAAGTAAAATCCCATTTTTCAGGAGGGTTCTGCACATAAAGTGAAATCCCATTTTTCAGGAGAGTCCTTAACATAAAGTGAAATCTCATTTCTCAAGATGGTCCTGAACATAAAATGAAATCCCATTTTTCAAGAGGGTCCTGAACAGAAATTAAAATACTATTTTTTCAAGAGGGTCCTAAACATAAAGTAAAATCTCATTTTTCAGGAGTGTCCTGAACGTAAAGTAAAATCCTATTTTTCAGGAGGGTCCTGAATAGAAAGTAAAATCTTATTTTTCAAGAGGGTCCTGAATATAAAGTAAAGTCCCATTTTTCAGGAGGGTCCTGAACATTAAATGAAATCACATATTTTCAGAAGTGTCCTGGAATAAATTAAAGTCCTATTTTTCAGGAGGGTCCTGAACATAAAGTATAGTCCAATTTTTTAAGAGGGTCTTGAAATGAAAGTAAAATCCCATTTTTCATGAGGGTGCTAAACATAAAGTAAAATCCTATTTTTCAGAAGGGTCCTGTACAGAAATTAAAATCCCATTTTCCATGTGGGTCCTGAACAGAAAGTAGAATCCCATTTTCGAGGAGTGTCCTGAACATAAATTAAAGTTCTATTTTACAGGAGGATCCTAAACATAAAGTAAAGTCCTATTTTTCAGGAGGGTCCTGAACAGAAAGTAAAATCCGATTTTCTAGGAGGGTCCTAAATTGATAGTAGAGTCTCATTTTCTAGGAGGATCCGGAACAGAAAGTAAAACCCTTTTTTCCAGGAGCGTCCTGAACATAAAGTGAAATCTTATTTTTTAGGAGGAACCTGAATAGAAAGTCAAATCCCATTTCTCAGAAAGGTCCTGAACATAAGGAAAAATCCTATTTTTCAGGAGGGTCCTGAATAAAATGTTAAATTCCATTTTTCAGGAGGGTCCTGAACGTAAGGCAAAATTTTATTTTTCAGGAAGGTCCTGAGCATAAAGTGAAATCTCATTTTTTTAGGAGGGTCCTGAACATAAAGTGAGATCTCATTTTTCAGGAGGGTCTATAACATAAAGTCAAATTCCGTTTTTCAGAAGGGTCCTGAATAGAAAGTAAAATCTCATTTTTTAGGAGGGTCCTAGAGATAAAGTAAAATCCCATTTTTTGGGAGTGTCCTAAATAAAAAGTAAAGATACCTTTTTTTCAGGACAGTCCCGAGCATAAATTGAAATTCCATTTTTCAGGAGGGTCCTGAACAGAAAGTAAAATCTTATTTTTTAGGAGGGTCCTGTACATAAAGTAAAATCCCATTTTTCAGGAATGTCTTGAACATAAAGTAAAATCCCATTTTTCAGGAGAGTTCTGAACATAAAGTGATATCTCATTTTTCAGGATGGTCCTGAACATAAACTGAAATCCCATTTTTTAGGAGGGTTCTGAACAGAAAGTAAAATCCTATTTTTTCAAGAGGGTCCTAAACATAAAGTAAAATCCTATTTTTTAGGAGGGTCCTGAACAGAAAGTTAAATCTTATTCTTCAAGAAGGTCCTGAATATAAAGTAAAGTCCCATTTTTCAGGAGGATCCTAAACATAAAATGAAATCCCAGATTTTCAGAAGTGTCCTGAAATAAAGTAAAGTCCTATTTTTCAGGAGGGTCCTAAACATAAAGTAAAGTCCAATTTTTTATGAGGGTCTTCAACTAATATTAAAATCTCATTTTTCATGAGGGTGCTAAACATAAAGTAAAATCCCATTTTTCAGGAGTTTCCTGAACAGAAATTAAAATCCCGTTTTCCTGGAGGGTCCAGAACAGAAAACAGAATCCCATTTTCTAGGAGGGTCCCGAACAGAAAGTAAAATCCCATTTTCCAGGAATGTCCTAAACATAATTTGAAATCTCATTTTTTAGGAGGGTCCAGAACAGAAAGTAAAATCTCATTTTTCAGGAGGATCCTGAACGTAAGGTGAAATTCTATTTTTCAGAGGGGTCCTAAACATAAGGTGAAATCCCAATTTTGGGAGGGTCCTGAGCATACAGTGAAATCTCATTTTTTAGGAGGGTCCTTAACATAACGTAAAGTCCCATTTTCCAGGAGGGTCCTGAACCTTAAGTAAGGTCCCATTTTTCAGGAGAGTCCTTAACATATAGTAAAGTTCCTTTTTCAGGAGGGTTCTGAACATAAAGTAAAGACCCATTTTTTAGGAGGATCCTGAACATAAAGTAAAATCTCATTTTTTAGGAGGGTCCTGAACAGAAAGTAAAATCTAATTTTCTAGGAAGGTCCAGAACTAATAGTAGAATCCCATTTTCTAGGAGGGTCCTGAACTGAAAGTAAAACTCTATTTTCCAGTAGGGTCCTGAACATAAGGTGAAATCTCATTTTTCAGGAGGCACCTGAACAGAAAGTCAAATCCCATTTCTTAGAATGGTCCTGAACATAAGGAAAAATCCCAATTTTTCGGAGGGTCCTGAACAAAAGGTTAAATCCTATTTTTAAGGAGGTTCCTGAACATAAGACAAAGTTCTATTTTTCAGGAGGGTCCTGAGCATAAAGTGAAATCTCATTTTTTAGCAGGGTCCTGAACATAAAGTGAGATCTTATTATTCAGGAGAGTCCTGAACAGAAAGTAAAATCCTATTTTTCAGGGGAGTCCGAAACATAAAATGAAATCTCATTTTTCAAGAGTGTCTTGAACATAAAGTGAAATACCATTTTTTTCGGAGGGTCCAGAGCAGAATGTAAAATCCTATTTTTTCAGGAGGGTCTTGAACTGAAAGTATAATTCCATTTTTCAAGTAGGTCCTGAATATAAAGTAAAATCTAATTTTTCAAGTAGGTCCTGAATATATAGTAAAATCTATTTTTTCAGGAGGGTCCTGAACATAAAGTAAAGTCCCATTTTTCAAGAGGGTCCTTAACATAAAGTAAAGACTCATTTTTCAGTAGGGTCCTGAACATAAAGTAAAGTTTCTTTTTTCAGGAGGGTCCTGGACATAAATTAAAGTTCTATTTTTCAGGAGGGTCCTAGATATAAAGTAAAATCTCATTTTTCATGAGGGTCCTGAACATAAAGTAAAATCAGATTATCTAGGAGGGTCCTAAACTGATAGTACAATCCCATTTTCTAGGAGGGTTCTGGAAAGAAAGTAAAACCCTATTTTCCAGGAGGGTCTTGAACATAATGTGAAATCTCATTTTTCAGGAGAAACCTGAATAGAAAGACAAATCCCATTTCTCAGAAGGGTCCTGAACATAAGGAAAAATCCTATTTTTCAGGAGGGTCTCGAACAAAAGGTTAAATCCCATTTTTCAGGAGGGTCCTGAACATAAGGTAAAATTCTATTTTTCAGGAGGGTCCTGAGCATAAAGTAAAATCTCATTTTTTAGGAGGGTCCTGACCATAGAGTAAGATCCCATTTTTCAGGAGGGTCTTGAACATAAAGTGAAATTCCATTTTTCAGGAGGGTCCTGAATAGAAAGTAAAATCTCATTTTTCAGGAGGGTCCTAAATATAAAGTAAAATCTCATTTTTTGGGAGGGTCCTGAATATAAAGTAAAAATACCTTTTATCAGGACAGTCCTGAGCATAAAGTAAAATTCTATTTTTCAGGAGGGACCTGAACATAAAATAAAATCGCATTTTTTTAGGAGGGCTCTGTACATAAAGTAAAATCCCATCTCTCAGGAGGGTCCTGAACATAAAGTGAGATCTCATTTTTCAGGAGGGTCTATAAGATAATGTGAAATTCTATTTTTCAGAAGGGTCCTGAATAGAAAGTAAAATCTCATTTTTTCAGGAGGGTCCTAGATATAAAGTAAAATCCCATTTTTTGGGCGGGTCCTAAATATATAGTAAAAATACTTTTTTTCAGGACAGTCCTGAGCATAAAGTGAAATTCCATTTTTCAGGAGGGTCCTGAACAGAAAGTAAAATCTCATTTTTTAGGAGGGTCCTGTACATAAAGTAAAATCCCATTTTTCAGGAAGGTCTTGAACATAAAGTGAAATCCCATTTTTCAGGAGGGTTCTGAACAGAAAGTAAAATCCTATTTTTTCAAGAGGGTTCTAAACATAAAGTAAAAATCCCATTTTTCAGGATGGTCCTGAACATATAGTAAAATCCTATATTTTAGGAGAGTCCTGAACAGAAAGTAAAATCTTATTTTCAAGAAGGTCCTGAATATAAAGTAAAGTCCCATTTTTCAGGAGGGTCCGGAACATAAAATGAAATCCCAAATTTTCAGAAGTGTCCTGAAATAAAGTAAAGTCCTATTTTTCAGGAGCGTCCTAAACATAAAGTAAAGTCCAATTTTTTTAAGAAGGTCATTAACTAAAATTAAAATCTCATTTTTGATGAGGTTGCTAAACATAAACTAGAATCCCATTTTTCAGAAGGGTCCTGAACAGAAGTTAAAATCCAGTTTTCCTGGAGGGTCATGAGCAGAAAATAGAATCCCATTTTCTAGGAGGGTCCTGAATAGAAAGTAAAATCCCATTTTCCAGGAATGCCCTAAACATAATTTGAAATCTCATTTTTTAGGAGAGTCCATAATAGAAAGTAAAATCTCATTTTTCAGGAAGATCCTGAACATAAGGTGAAATTCTACTTTTCAGAGGGGTCCTAAACATAAGGTGAAATCATAATTTTGGGAGGGTCCTGAGCATAAAGTGAAATCTCATTTTTTAGGAGGGTCCTGAACATAAAGTAAAGTCTCATTTTTCAGGAGAGTCCTTAATAGAAAGTAAAATTCTTTTTTTCAGGAGGGTCCTGAACATAAAGTGAAATTCCACTTGTTAGGAAGGTCCTAAACAGAAAGTAACATCCCATTTTTCAGAAGGGTACTAAGTATAAAGTAAAATCTCATTTTTCAGAAGGGTCCTGAACATAAAGTAAAGTCTCATTTTTCAGGAAAGTGCTTAACATAAAGTGAAGTCCCATTTTTTAGGAGGGTCCTGAACATAAAGTAAAATCACATTTTTCAGGAGGGTCCTGAACAGAAAGTAATATCTCATTTTTCAGGAGAGTCCTAAACATAAAGTGAAATCCCATTTTTCAAGAGTGTCCTGAACATAAACTAAAATCCAATTTTTTAGGAGGGCCTTGTGCATAAAGTAAAATCCCAATTTTCATGAGGGTCCTGAACATAAAGTAAAGTTCCATTTTTTAAGGAGGGTCCTGAACATAATCTAAAGTACCATTTTTAAGGAGGGTCCTGAACAGAATGTAAAATCCCATTTTTTAGAATGGGTCCTGAACAAAAAGTAAAATCCCCTTTCCTAGGATGGTCCTGAACTGATAGTGGATTCCTATTTTTTAGGAGGGTCCTGAATAGAAAGTAAAACCCCATTTTCCAGGAGGCTCTTGAACATAAAGTGAAATCTCATTTTTCAGGAGGTTCCTGAACAGAAAGTAAAATTCCATTTCTCATAATTGTCCTGAACATAAGGAAAAATCCCATTTTTCAGGAGGGTCCTGAACATAAGGTAAAATCCCATTTTTCAGGTAGGTCCTGAACATAAGGTGAAATTATATTTTTCACGAGGTTCCTGAGCATACATTAAATCTCATTTTTTATGAGGGTCCTGAACATAAAGTGAGATCCCATTTTTCAGGAGGGTTCTGAACATAAAGTGAAATTCCATTTTTCAGAAGGGTCCTGAACAGAAAGTAAAATATCATTTTTCAGGAGGGTCCTTTATATAAAGTAAAATCACATTTTTTAGGAGGGTCCTGAATATAAAGTAAAAATACATTTTTTAAGGACAGTCCTGAGAATAAAGCGAAATTCTATTTTAAGGAGGGTCCTGAACAAAAACTAAAATCTCATTTTTCAGGAGGGGACTGAACATAAAGTTAAATCCCATTTTTCAGGTGGGTCCTGAACAGAAAGTAAAATCTCAGTTTTCAGGAGGGTCCTGAACATAAAGTAAAATCCCATTTTTTTTAGAAGGGTCCTGAACAAAAAGTAAAATTCTATTTTTCAGGAATGTCCTAAGTAAAATACAATTTTTTCGGAGAGTCCTGAAGAGAAAATAAATTCCATTTTTCAGGAGGGTCCTGAACATAAAGAGAGATCCTATTTTTCAAGAGGGTCCTGATGATAAAGCAAAATTCTATTTTTCAGGAAGGGGCCTAATCAGAAAGTAAAATTCCATTTTTCAGAAGGGTCCTGAACAGAAAGTAAAATCCTATATTTTAGGAGGGTCATGAACATAAAGTGAAATCTCATTGTTCTAGAGAATCCTGAATATAAACTGAAATCCCATTTTTCAGAAGGGTCCTGAACAGAAAGTAAATTCCCATTTGTTATGAGGGTCCTAAACATAAAGTAAAATCCCATTTTTCAGGTGAGTCCTGAACATAAAGTAAAATCCTATTTTTTAGGAGGGTCCTGAACAGATAGTAAAATTTTATTCATCATGAGGGTCCAGAACATAAAATGAAATCCCACTTTTCAGGAGGGTCCTAAACATTTAGAAGGGTCCTGAAATAAAGTAAAGTCCTATTTTTTAGGACGGTCCTGAACATAAAGTAAAGTCCCATATTTTAAAAGGTTCCAGAACAGAAAATAAAATCCCAATATTCAAGAGGGTTCTGAAAAGAAAGTAAAATCCTATTTTTCAGAAGCGTCCTGAACAGAAAGTATAATCTCATTTTCCAGGAAGGTCCTAAACATAATGTGAAATCTCATTTTTCAGGAGGGTCCTAAATAGAAATTAAAATCTCATTTTTTAGGAGGGTCCATAACATAAGGTGAAATCCCATTTTTGAGAGGGTTCTAAGCATAAAGTGAAATCATTTTTTTCAGGAGGGTCCTAAACATAAAGAGAAATCTCATTTTTCAGAAGGATGCTGAACATAAAGTGAGATCCCATTTTTCATGAGGATCCTAAACAGAAAGTAAAATTCCATTTTTCAATAGGGTTCTGGACATAAAATAAAATCCCATTTTTCAGGAGGGTCCTGAATATAAAGTTAAATCCTAATTTTCAGGAGGGTCCTGAATATAAAGTCAAATCCCAATTTTCAGGAGGGTCCTGAACATAAAGTAAAGTTCCATTTTTCAGGAGGGTCCTGAACATAAAGTAAAGTACCATTTTTAAGGAGGGCCTTGAACAGAATGTAAAATCCCATTTTTCAGAATGGGTCCTGAACAAAAAGTAAAATCCCATTTTCTAGGAGGGTCCTGAACTGAAAGTTGATTCCCATTTTTTAGGAGGGTCCTGAACAGAAAGTAAAACCCCATTTTCTAGGAGGGTCCTGACATAAAGTGAAATCTCATTTTTTAGGAGATTCCTGAACAGAAAGTAAAATCCCATTTCTCAGAATTGTCCAGAACATAAGGAAAAAGTCCATTTTTCAGGAGGGTCCTGAACATAAGATAAAATCCCATTTTTCAGGTGGGTCCTGAACATAAGGTTAATTTATATTTTTCACGAGGTTCCTGAGCATTAATTAAATCTCATTTTTTATGAGGGTCCTGAACATAAAGTAAGATCTCATTTTTCAGGAGGGTTCTGAACATAAAGTGAAATTCCATTTTTCAGAAAGATCCTGAACAGAAAGTAAAATATCATTTTTCAGGAGGGTCCGATATATAAAGTAAAATCATATTTTTTGTAGGGTCCTGAATATAAAGTAAAAATACATTTTTTAAGGACAGTCCTGAGCATAAAACGAAATTCTATTTTTCAGGAGGGTCCTGAACAAAAAGTAAAATCTCAATTTTTAGGAGGGGATTGAATGTAAAGTTAAATCCCATTTTTCAGGAGGATCCTGAACAAAAAGTAAAATCTCAGTTTTCAGGAGGGTCCTGAACATAAAGTAAAATCCCATTTTTTTCAGAAGGGTCGTGAACAAAAAGTAAATTCCTATTTTTCAGGAGGGTTCTAAGCATAAAGTAGAATACTATTTTTCCGGAGAGTCCTGAATAGAAAGTAAAATTCTTTTTTTCAGGAGGGTCCTGAACATAAAGAGAAATCCTATTTTTCAAGAGGGTCCTGAAGATAAAGCAAAATTCTATTTTTCAGGAAGGGGCCTAATCAGAATGTAAAATCCCATTTTGTAGAAGGGTCCTGAACAGAAAGTAAAATCCTATTTTTCAGGAGGGTCATGAACATAAAGTGAAATCCCATTTTTCAGGAGAATCCTGAATATAAACTGAAATCCCTTTTTTCAGGAGGGTCCTGAACAGAAAGTAAATTCCCATTTGTTATGAGGGTCCTAAACATAAAGTAAAATCCCATTTTTCAGGTGGGTCCTGAACATAAAGTAAACTCCTATTTTTTAGGAGGGTCCTGAACAGAAAGTAAAATCTTATTCTTCAAGAGGGTCCTGAATATAAAATGAAATCCCATTTTTCAGGAGGGTCCTAAACATAAAATGAAATCCTATATTTTCAGAAGGGTCCTAAAATAAAGTGAAGTCCTATTTTTCAGGAGGGTCCTGAACATAAAGTGAAGTCCCATATTTCAAAAGGTTCCTGAACAGAAAGTAAAATCCCAATATTCAAGAGGATTCTGTAAAAAAAGTCAAATCCTATTTTTTAGAAGCGTACTGAACAGAAATTAAAATCTCATTTTCCAGGAAGGTCCTAAACATAATGTGAAATCTCATTTTTCAGGAGGGTCCTAAACAGAAATTAAAATCTCATTTTTCAGGAGGGTCCTGAACATAAAGTGAAATCCTATTTTTCAGGAGGGTCCAGAACATAAAGTGAAATCCCATTTTTCAGGAGGGTCCAGTGCAGAATGTAAAATCCTATTTTTTCAGGAGGGTCTTGAACAGAAAGTATAATTCCATTTCTTAGGAGGGTCCTGAATATAAAGTAAAATCTAATTTTTCAGGAGGGTCCTGAGCATAAAGTAAAATCCCAGTTTTCAGGAGTGTCCTGAACATAAAGTAAAGTTCGATTTGTCAGGAGGGTCCTGAACATAAAGTAAAGTACCATTTTTAAGGAGGGTTCTGAACAGAATGTAAAATCCCATTTTTCAAAATGGGTCCTGAACAAAAAGTAAAATATCATTTCCTAGGATGGTCCTGAACTGAAAGTGGATTCCCATTTTTTAGGAGGGTCCTGAATAGAAAGTAAAACCACATTTTCCAGGAGGGTCCTGAACATAAAGTGAAATATCATTTTTCAGGAGGTTCCTGAACAGAAAGTAAAATCCTATTTCTCATAATGGTCCTACACATAAGGAAAAATGCCATTTTTCAGGAGGGTCCTAAACATAAGGTAAAATCTCATTTTTCAGGAGGGTCCTGAACATAAGGTGAAATTATATTTTTCACAAGGTTCCTGAGCATAAAGTAAAATCTCATTTTTTAAGAGGGTCCTAAACATAAAGTAAGATCCCATTTTTCAGGAGGGTTCTGAACATAAAGTGAAATTCCATTTTTCAGAAGGGTCCTGAACAGAAAGTAAAATATCATTTTTCAGGAGGCTCCTATATATAAAGTAAAATCCCATTTTTTAGGAGGGTCTTGAATATAAAGTAAAAGTACATTTTTTAAGGACAGTCCTGAGCATAAAGTGAAATTCCTTTTTTAAGGAGGGTCCTAAACAGAAAGTAAAATCCCATTTTTAGGAGGGTCCTGAACAGAAAGTAAAATCCTAATTTTTAGGAGGGTCTTGTACTTAAAGTAAAATCCCATTTTTCAGGAGGTTCCAAAACATAAAGTGAAATCCCATTTTTAGGGGAGTCCTGAACATAAAGTGAAATCTCATTTTTCAGGAGGGTCCTGAACTTAAACTGAAATCCCATTTTTCAGGAGTGTCCTGAACAGAAAGTAAAATCCTATTTTTTCAAGAGGATGCTAAACATAAAGTAAAATCCCTTTTTTCAGGGGAGTCCTGAACATAAAAAAAAATCCAATTTTTTAAGAGGGTCCTGAATAGAAAGTAAAATCTTAATCGTCAAGAGGATCCTTAATATAAAGTGAAGTCCCATTTTTCAAGAGGGTCCTGAACATAAAATGAAATCCCATATTTTTCAGAAGGGTCTTGAAATAAAGTAAAGTCCTATTTTTCAAGAGGCTCCTGAACATATTTTTAAGAGGGTCCTGAACAGAAAGTAAGATCCCATTATTCAGGAGGGTCCTGAAAAGAAAGTAAAATCCTATTTATTAGAAGGCTCCTGAACAGAAAGTAAAATCCCATTTTCCAGGAGGGTCCTGAATAGAAAGTAGACTCCCACTTTCTAGGAGGGTCCTAAATAGAAAGTAAAATCCTATTGCCCTGGAAGAACCTAAACATAATGTGAAGTCCCATTTTTTAGAAAGGTCCTGAACAGAAAGTAAAATCTTATTTTTTAGGAGGGTTCTGAAAAAAAGGTGAAATCCCATTTTTTAGGAGGGTCCTAAACATAAGGTGAAATCCCAATTTTGGGAGGGTTCTGAGCATAAAGTGAAATCCCATTTCTTAGGAGGGTCTTGAACATAAAGTAAAATCTCATTTTTTCAGAAGGGTGCTAAACATAAAGTGAGATCCCATTTTTTCGGAGGGTCCTGAAGAGAAAATAAAATTCCATTTCTCTAGAGGGTCCTGGACATAAAGTGAAATCCAATTTTTCAGGAGGTTCCAGAACATAAAGTGAAATCCCATTTTTCAGAAGGGTTCTGAACAGAAAGTAAAATCCCATTTTTCAGGAGGGTGTTGAGCATAAAGTAAAATCCCATTTTTCAAGAGGGTTTTTGAGCATAAAGTAAGATCCCATTTTTCAAGAGGGTCCTGAAAAGAAAGTAAATCCCTATTTTTCAGGAGGGTTCTGATCATAAAGTTAAATCCCATTTATCAGAAGAGTCCTGAACAGAAAGTAAAATCCCATTTTTTAGGAGGGTCTTGAGCACAAAGTAAAATACTATTTTTCAGGATAGTTCAAAATAGAAATTAAAATTACCTTTTTCAGGATGGTCCTCAACGAAAAGAGAAATCCTATTTTTCAGGAAGGTCCTGAATATAAAATGAAATTCTATTTTTCAGGAGCGTCCTGAACAGAAAGTAAAATCCCATTTTTCAGGAGGGTACTGAGCATTAATTAAAATCTCATTTTTCAGAAGGGTCCTGAACATAAAGTAAAGTCCCATTATTCACGAGGGTCGTGAGCATAAAGTCCCACTTTTTAGAAGGGTCATGAACATAAATTAAAATCTCATTTTTCAGGAGGGTCTTGAACAGAAATTAAAATCCTATTTTTCAGGATAGTCCTAAACATAAAGTGAAATCCTATTTTTCAGGAGTGTCCTGAATATTAAGTGAAATCCCATTTTTTAGGAAGGTCCTGAACATAAAGTGAAATCCCATTTTTCAGGAGAGTCCTGAGCAGAATGTTAAATCCTATTTTTTGAGGAGGGTCTTGAACAGAAAGTATAATTCCATTTTTCAGGAGGGTCCTGAACCTAAAGTAAAATCCTATTTTTCAGGAGTGTCCTAAGCATAAAGTAAAATCCCAATTTTTAAGAGAGTGCTGAACATAAAATAAAGTCCCATTTTTCAGGAGGGTCAAGAACAGAATGTAAAACCCTATTTTCCAGGAGGGTCCTGAACATAAAGTAAAATCTTATTTTTCAGGAGGGTCCAGAACAGAAAGTATAATCTCATTTCTCAGAAGGGTCCTGAACATAAGGTAAAATTCCATTTTTAGGGAGGGTTTTGAACATAAGGTGAAATTTTATTTTTCAGGAGGATCCTGACAATAAAGTGAAATTCAATTTTTTAGGAAGGTCCTAAACAGAAAGTAAAATCTCATTTTTCAGGAGGGTCCTGAACATAAAGTGAAATTCCATTTTTCAGGAGGGTCCTAAATATTCAGTAAAATCTCATTTTTCAGGAGGGTCCTAGATATAAAGTAAAATCCCATTTTTTAGGAGGGTCCTAAATATAATGTAAAAATACCTTTTTTCAGGACAGTCCTGAGCATATAGTGAAATTCCATTTGTCAGGATGGTCCTGAACAGAAGGTAAAATCTCATTTTTCCGGAGGGTCCTGAACATAATGTGAAATCCCATTTTTCAGGAGGGTCCTGAACAGAAAGTAATATCCTATTTTTCAGGAGTGACTTGAGCATCAAATAAAATCCTATTTTCAGGAGAGTCCTGAATAGAATGTAAAATTCCATTTTTCAGGAGGTTCCTGAACATAAAGCAAAATCCTATTTTTCATGAAGGTCATGAACATAAAGTGAAATTCTATTTTTCAGGAAGGGTCCTAAAAGGAAAGTAAAAATACCATTTTTCAGGAGGGTCCTTAACAGAAAGTCAAATCCTATTTTCAGGAAGGTCCTAAACATAAAGTGAAATCACATTTTTCAGGAGAGTCCTGAACATAAACTGGAGTCCCATTTTTCAGAAGGGTCCTGAACAGAAAGTAAAATCCTATTTTTTCATGAGGGTCTTAAATATAAAGTAAAATCCCATTTTTCAGGCGGGTCCAGAACGTAAAGTAAAATCCCATTTTTTGGGAGGGTCCTGAACAGAAATTACAATCTTATTCTTCAAGAGGGTCCTAAATATAAAGTAAAATCCCATTTTTCTGGATGGTCCTGAACATAAAATGAAATCCCATATTTTTAGAAGGGTCCTGAAATAAAGTTCTATTTTTCAGGAGGGTCCTGAACATAAAGTGAAGTCCCATATTTCAAGAGGGACTTGAACAGAAATTATAATTCCATTTTTCAGGAGGATCCTGAACATAAAGTAAAATCTTATTTTTCAGGAGGGTCCTAAGCGTAAAGTAAAATCCCAATTTTCAAGAGAGCCCTGAACATAAAATAAAGTCCCATTTTTCAGGAGGGTCCTAAATTGAAAGTAAAATCCCATTTTTCAGGAGGGTCCAAAATCGAATGTAAAATCCCATTTTATAGGATAGTCCTGAACTGAAAGTGGAATCCCATTTTCTTGGAGGGTCCTGAACAGAAAGTAAAACCCTATTTTCCAGGAGGGTCCTGAACATAAAGTGAAATCTTATTTTTCAGGAGGGTCCAAATCAGAAAGTAAAATCTTATTTCTCAGAAGGGTCCTGAACATAAGGTAAAATTCCTTTTTTAGGGAGGGTCCAAAACAGAAAGTAAAATCCCATTTTTCAGGAGAGTCCTAAACATAAAGTGAAATCCTATTTTTCAAGAGTGTCCTGAACATAAAGTGAAATTCCATTTGTCAGAAGGGACCTGAACATAAGGTGAAATCCCATTTTTCAGGAGGGTCCGGAGCAGAATGTAAAATACTATTTTTTCAGGAGGGTCTTAAACAGAAAGTATAATTCTATTTTTCAGGAGGGTCCTGAACATATAGTAAAATTAAATTTTTCAGGAGGGTCCTGAGCATAAAGTAAAATCCCATTTTCTAGAAGGGTCCTGAACATAAGGTAAAATTCCTTTTTTAGGGAGGGTCCTAAAAATAAGGTGAAATTTTATTTTTTAGGAGGATACTGAAAATAAAGTAAAATTCCATTTTTCATCAGGGTCCTAAACAGAAAGTAAAATCTCATTTTTAAGCAAGGTCCTAGATATAAAGTAAAATCCCATTTTTTAGGTGGGTACTAAATATAAAGTAAAAGTACCTTTTTTCAGGACAGTCCTGAGCATATAGTGAAATTCCATTTGTCAGGAGGGTCCTTAACAGAAAGTAAAATCTCATTTTTCAGGAGGGTCCTGAATATGAAGTGAAATCCCATTTTTCAGGAGGGTCCTGAACAGAAAGAAATATCCGATTTTTCAGGAGTGTCTTGAGCATAAAATAAAATCCTATTTTTCAGAAGAGTCCTGAATAGAGAGTAAAATTCCATTTTTCAGGAGGCTCCTGAACATAAAGTAAAATCATATTATTCAGAAGGGTCCTGAACATAAAGTGAAATTCAATTTTTCAGGAAGGGTCCTAAAAGGAAAGTAAAATCCCATTTTTCAGGAG
Source organism: Capsicum baccatum var. pendulum (assembly GCA_030864225.1). Classification (NCBI taxonomy): domain Eukaryota; kingdom Viridiplantae; phylum Streptophyta; class Magnoliopsida; order Solanales; family Solanaceae; genus Capsicum; species Capsicum baccatum. The sequence goes on from CM061553.1 coordinate 204,732,773, forward strand.
GGTGCTGAACAGAAAGTAAAATCCTATTTTCAAGAGGGTCCTAAACATAAAGTGAAATCGCATTTTTCAGGAGGGTCCTAAGCATAAATTGGAGTCCCATTTTTCATAAGGGTCTTGAACAGAAAGTAAAATCCCATTTTTCAGGCTGGTCATGAACATAAAGTAAAATCCCATTTTTCAGGAGGGTCCTAAATATAAAGTAAAATCTCATTTTTAAGGAGGGTCTTAGATATAAAGTAAAATCCCATTTTTTAGGAAGGTCCTAAATATAAAGTAAAAATACCTTTTTTCAGGACAGTCCTGAGCATATAGTGAATTTCCATTTTTCAGGAGGGTCTTGAACAGAAAGTAAAATCTCATTTTTCAGGAGGGTCCTGAATA
>CM061553.1:204733653-204846334 GCA_030864225.1 Capsicum baccatum var. pendulum
CTTTGATACTGGCGCCCACAGTAATTGTATTGTCAAAGGCCTCATTCCCACTCGATATCTTCAAAAGAGTACCTCTCGCCTCTACTCCGCCACGGGCAAAAAACTGAGAATAAATTATCAGCTCCCTAAAGCTCATGTCTGCAATAATGACATCTGCCTTATTAATGACTTTGTCATAACCGAAGATATCACTGAAGATATCATTCTAGGTTTACCCTTCGTTAACCAGATCCGGCCATTTTTTTTGGATTATGATGGAATTCGCACCACCCTGCTAGATAACGAATTATTCTTTCCTTTGCTTCATCCCCTTTTTCCAGCCGACGGACGTCGTATAAAGGAAGAAACTGTATTCAAAATAAAAGAGGACACGGTATTCAAAATCAACTGACTTTCCTCCCATGTTTCTTTTCTTAAACATGAAGTTCAGCTCAAACGCATTGAGCAATCTTTAAGGACCCCGGAGATGGTCAACAGAATAACCCTTCTCCAAAGAAAGTTCGAAAATGAGATTTGCTCCGAATTGCCTAATGCATTTTGGAAACGCAAAAAACATCTTATTGAGCTTCCTTATATCACTGGCTTTGATGAACAAAATATTCTTACAAAAGCAAGACCAATCCAGATGAATCATGAAATGATGGAAATCTGTAAACACGAAATCAACCATCTTCTCAACAAAGGGATCATTAGACCTTCCAACTCTTCCTGGAGCTGCTCAGCATTCTATGTGAATAACAGTGCTGAAAAGGAACGAGGGACTCCTCGACTTGTTATAAACTACAAGCCTTTAAATGTTGTCCTAAAATGGATTCGTCATCCGATTCCTAATAAAAGGGATCTCCTCAAAAGAACCTTTAAAGCCAATCTTTACAGCAAGTTTGACATGAAGTCAGGATTCTGGCAAATCCAAATTGCTGAAAAAGATAAATATAAGACTGCTTTCAATGTCCCATTTGGGCAGTACGAATGGAACGTCTTACCTTTTGGGCTTAAGAATGCTCCTTTTGAATTCCAGAATATCATGAATACTATATTTAATGAATATTCTTATATGTCAATTGTTTATATTGATGATGTGTTAATCTTTTCTGAGAACAATGATTCACATTTCAAACACCTTAATACATTCTTTAAGATTGTAAAATTAAATGGCTTAGTTGTTAGTGCTAAAAATATGAAGTTGTTTCAAACTTCCATTCGCTTTCTAGGTCATGATTTGCATCGGGGTAGTCACAAACCCATTTGTCGAGCCATAGAGTTCTCTTCCAAATTTCCCAATGAAATCACCGATAAAACACAACTTCAAAGGTTCTTAGGAAGCCTTAATTATGTTGCTGACTTTATTCCTCATATTAGGCAGGTCTGTGAACCCCTGTATAAACGTCTTAAGAAAAATCCAGTTTCGTGGAGTCCTGATCAAACTAATGCTGTTATAAAGATTAAATCTTTAGTTCAAAACCTGCCCTGTCTAGGTATTCCAAATCCTGAAGCCTTCATGATCGTAGAGACTGATGCTTCAGATATAGGATATGGAGGTATCCTGAAGCAACGGGTAGAAGCTAACTCTCCCGAACAATTAGTTCGTTTCACCTCTGGAGTTTGGAATGCAGCCCAGAAAAATTACAGCACTGTCAAAAAGGAAGTTTTGTCTATAGTGCTATGTATCACTAAATTTCAAGATGACCTTATTAATAAAGAATTTTTTCTCCGAGGTGATTGTAAATCAGCTAAAGAAATTTTACAAAAGGATGTTAAAAATCTTGTTTCAAAACAAATATTTGCTAGATGGCAAGCTCTCCTATCTAGCTTTGATTTTTAAATCGAATTTATCAAAGAAGAACATAACTCCCTTCCCGATTTTCTAACAAGAGAATTTTTACAGGGCCATGAGACCAACAAATCTGGGGAAAAACCCCAAGCAGGAACAACCTAAAATGGCAAGACCATTTGACTCTCTATCAGCATTCGCAAATCCATTACGGCCAACAGTCCCTCAACGACCTACACTCAAGACAGAGATACAATCTCAACTCCATAACAAGTTCTCCACATTGACGGAAGTTCAGTTTCCTAAGTTATCTCCACCAATCCCTACAAAATTGGTAGATCTAAAGACGAACTTGCCCCTAGACAAGGGGCCAACAGACAGCTCTCCCTCAGTTCAAACCAAATAGAGTTATGCAATGAAGGCCCCAGAGACCTTCGCTCAAGCAGTTGACCCCACGGTAGCCCAAGCTACGCCAGCATCTCCTAGCAAGGAGGATTTCAAGTTCATTACTACTCAAGTAATGCCTGTTCTGGCACTAGACAAGGCCTATGAAGGATATCACTTAAATCACCTCATTAAGCCGATTTATAACAACAACAATTTTGTGGATACTGAAGATCCACTCAAGACTCGCCGGTTCTACGAAGCCATTTTGGTCGACACAGATTCTATTGAAGTCGAACACTCAGTAGATGAACGATATCCCGACCACATCAGCTACTCCAAGTTTACCATCAAGAGGGTACTAAACCCTTTCAACTGGTTTGTAGATCATCTGCATACATCCATTGCCTTATCGATGCCACATAGGCCTCAGACTTACAATTGGTACGACTATAGATCGGCATGGTTAAACTTTTTGTTCGTTCGACCAGGACATACTTGGTTCGTTAAATATTGTCCTGCCATGATAGAAACCATTATACCAAGATGGTTTTACGAATGGTGGCTTTGTTTTGGAGGAACTAAAGACGTTCTTCCCCAGCAGTTTCTTAACAGACTTCCTAATTTTTTAATTAAGGAAGGATGTTCCACACTTCCCGACCACATTCAAATGTGCAAATTTTTTATTAAGAAAAGGATACCTTATATTATCTCCTGGAACTTCTCCAAAGAAGAACAACACAGGATTAAGTATTTATCCAAAGAGATAAAGATTAAGGGTTGGACTCCAAAACCTACTGCTCCCAAAACTCCAAACAAAGGAAAGCCTGCAGCATCCTTTTCCAGCTCCTCCGCTAGCAACAAGGCTCTGAAAGAGAAGCTAAAGAAAGCCTTGGCCTATTTAGATAACCAAGATGCCTCTACCAATACTGACGAACTACTCCAGCTCATCGCAGAAGCTTCTTCTACTGGAAGCAGTGATGATAATGGCGATATGCTAAACCCACAAGGGATAGCTATGGCCTACTTAGATCCCTATTATGAATAGGAAACGACCCTTCTAAGAGATAGAGGTTCAAAGGACCGGAATTATCTCTGCAAAGGGCAATTCACTATTTCTGATTGGAATCTAAGACCCATCCTGTCTCTTAAAGAAGAAAAAATATCACCTCAGCTTTTCAGAAAAGATAAGAATCTACTTTTACTTTAATAAAGTAAAACGCACTCAGAAAACTGGGGCAGCCTTTGGAAAAGGCAAGCCAAACCACTTTTGCTTTCTCAAAGTAATCACTCAACTTTGTCGGCAAAGTATAAGCCGTCCACTTGTACACTCTAGATGTACCATTTCAGTTATTCTTGCCTATATAAGGCATTGCAATACTCTAGAGAAGGCATTCAAAAATTTCCCACATAAGAAATCTTCTCTCTGCCCAATTTCCTGTAAACCAGTTTGTAATGTTTTTCTAAGTTTCCAATAAAACTTGTAAGTTTGTTTAAATCTTTTATATACTTTAATTACTTTAATAGTTTTTTTTCACTATAATATTCACGATCCGTTTTCTGGTATCAAAGCTCTCAAGGTCAGGTGGTATCTTCCAAAAGACGCTATCAAGCAAAATTGGTACACCAGTACCTATTCCAAAGAACAGCAAAAGGAGTTTGGTCGGATATGGATAGCTGATATGAAAAGACTCCGATGTGATATCGAGTTCTTTCAGTGGTTTGAACTAACGGGAAAAATGGGAGACCATGTGGAATCCCTCAACGTTATTATCAACAAATGGTATACTCAAAGTAATAAGGTTATAGAATCTGTAACTCCTCCTCTCGAAGGACTTAACATTCCCTACTCCAATAAAGTCATTAAAGCTTCACCTTTTAAGACCAAATCTGAGAGAGGCACCATGACTCGTCAATGCAAAGATCTTGATAGAATAATTGAACAAAACAATCATACTAATCAAGTTCTCCATACCATTTCTCAGCAGATAGAAGAAACCAAGGGTTCTACTCTTCCTGCTCCATTACCAGTTAACAACACTCCTAGCTCTAAACCTCTCTCAAATCCTATCTTCAAGATTCCGGAATTCCAAAAGGATAAGTTTCCCGACTTGAATGATGACTTCAAGCTCTTGAGCAGATTTTAGAAAAAATCAATTCCAAACTGACAAAGTTTAAAATTGCTCAGCAAGGAGAGTCCATTTCTGGTTCCCAAAAGAACTCTCTTTCTAAACTCACCAATGAACGTTTTTCGCTTAAGAAAAATTATTATAAAAAACCTTCTCCTCCAGATGTTCAATATGAGGAACACCCTTACCTCTCTACCTGCAATCATGATGGAAGAGGTATAAACGAATGGAATATTGATGGTCTTGCCGAGCACCAGATATACAATAAACTCCATGAGATGGCAATATCTATTACCGCCTATAAGATCAAAGGCTCCTCTGACAAAGGAGCTGCCACCATGGTTGTCTCAGGTTTTACTGGAATGATAAAGCATTTGTGGGACAATTAAGTTACGGAGGACAAAAAGAACCTCATTTATAACGCCACGGTCCCCGAACAAGTAGTTCGAGTGGTAAATGGTCAAGAAACCATGGTTGAAGAGGCACAAGAAGATGCTTGCGCCACCCTCCTCTATCACATAGCTAGACATATTGTAGGAGAACCTAAACTCTTCCAAGATAGGAGCCTAGAAATCCTTAATAATCTTCGCTGCAAGAGCCTAGCAAACTTTAGGGGGTACAAAGACACCTTCCTTGTTAAGGTTATGATCAGACCTGACTGCAATAATGACTTCTGGAAAGAAAGATTTATCAGTGGTCTTCCTCCCCTGTTTGCAGACTAGGTGCGAACAAAGCTTAAGGATAGATTCGAAGGTCAAATCCCTGACAATATTCTTACCTATGGTGACTTGGTAAGTTTTATCACCACTACGGGTATAGAACTCTGTACTGACCTCAAGCTTAAGCAACAACTTAAGCAAAACAGTAAATATGGTCTAGGAACCTTTTGTCATGATTATGGCTTCTCTGACATTTCTTCCCGCAAAAAGCGTAAAAAGAAAACCTTTAAATCAACCAAGAGAACTTCCTCTGCCAAGCAAAATTATAGGAAAGATTCCTATAAACCCAGCCGCAAGACTAAACGAAAGTCTTCTAAACCTTCCAAAGATACTTGCTGGACTTGTGGCAAACATGGCCACAGGGCAAGAGATTGAAAATCTAGCAAGAAAAAGAAAATCAACCAGCTTGATCTTTCTGAGGAAGCTAAAGAAAAATTATTCTCCATTATGGATGACTCTTCTGAAGCCTCTGACTCTTGTTCCTTCTCTGACGAAGACTATAGCGACGAAGAATTTATCAAAGCCGCCTATAAGTCTGACAGTTCCCAATCTGGGCAAGATTGCACATGCAATGGTACCTTCTGTACGTGCTCTAACAAAACTATTAATGTCATCTCAGGACAACCTAAGGAAATCCTCTTTGACATTATCGAGCATATTACAGACGACGAGCTACGGAGTAAGTACCTCCTGGAGCTCAAAAGACTTATGCTTTCTCAGGAAGAAAGATCGCCTAAGCCGAAACCTATCATTCAACGTTTCAGTATGAAACAGGTTATGGCCAAATTCAATACTCCTACGGAACCTACCATAGCCGATCTAAAGGGAGAAATTTCTTCTTTAAAGGGTCAGATAAAAAATCTCACAACCCGACTTGATCAGATAGAACTTAACATTCTAACTGAACAAGTCTTAACATCTGCTTCTCCGACCCAGGAAGTCACTCTCCCTGAATCTTCTCGGGAGATTCCGATCATTATGAGTGATCCTACTCAAGAACCTAGTTCTTTCCCTGGCGAGGATATACCATCTTCCTCTGACAATATTGTCGCATCCATTAAAACTTACAGTGAGCATATCGTTGTCAAAATTGTTATCGATAAAGACTTTGTTTTAAACAGAGTCGCTCTCTTTGATACTGGCGCCCAAGGTAATTGTATTGTCCAAGGCCTCATTCCCACTCGATATCTTCAAAAGAGTACCTCTCGCCTATACTCCGCCACGGGTGAATAACTGAGAATAAATTATCAGCTCCCTAAAGCTCATGTCTGCAATAATGGCATCTGCCTTATTAATGACTTTGTCATAACCGAAGATATCACTAAAGATATCATTCTGGGTTTACCCTTCGCTAATCTGATCCGGCCATTTTTGTTGGATTATGATGGAATTCGCACCACCCTGCTAGATAACGAATTATTCTTTCCTTTGCTTCATCCCCGTTTTCCAGCCGACGGACGTCGTATAAAGGAAGAAACTGTGTTCAAAATAAAAAAGGACACGATATTCAAAATCAACCAACTTTCCTCCCATGTTTCTTTTATTAAACATGAAGTTCAGCTCAAACGCATTGAGCAAACTTTAAGGACCCCGGAGATGGTCAACAGAATAACCCTTCTCCAAAGGAAGTTCGAAAATGAGATTTGCTCCGAATTGCCTAATGCATTTTGGGAACGCAAAAAACATCTTGTTGAGCTTCCTTATATCACTGGCTTTGATGAACAAAATATTCCTACAAAATCCAGACCAATCCAGATGAATCATGAAATGATGGAAATCTGTAAAAACGAAATCAACCATCTTCTCAACAAAGGGATCATTAGACCCTCCAACTCTCCCTGGAGCTGCTCAGCATTCTATGTGAATAACAGTGCTGAAAAGGAACGAGGGACTCCTCGACTTGTTATAAACTACAAGCCTTTAAATGTTGTCCTAAAATGGATTTGTCATCCGATTCCTAATAAAATGGATCTCCTCAAAAGAACCTTTAAAGCCAATCTTTACAGCAAGTTCGACATGAAGTCAGGATTCTATCAAATCCAAATTGCTGAAACAGATAAATATAAGACTGCCTTCAATGTCCCTTTTGGGCACTACGAATGGAACGTCTTACCTTTTGGGCTTAAGAATGCTCCTTTTGAATTCCAGAATATCATGAATACTATATTTAATGAATATTCTTATATGTCAATTGTTTATATTGATGATGTGTTAATCTTTTCTGAGAACAATGATTCACATTTCAAACACCTTAATACATTCTTTAAGATTGTAAAATTAAATGGCTTAGTTGTTAGTGCTAAAAATATGAAGTTGTTTCAAACTTCCATTCGCTCTCTAGGTCATGATTTGCATCAGGGTAGTCACAAACCCATTTGTCGAGCCATAGAGTTCTCTTCCAAATTTCCCAATGAAATCACGGATAAAACACAACTTCAAAGGTTCTTAGGAAGCCTTAATTATGTTGCTGACTTTATTCCTCATATTTGGCAGGTCTGTGAACCCCTGTATAAACGTCTTAAGAAAAATCCAGTTTCGTGGAGTCCTGATCAAACTAATGCTGTTATAAAGATTAAATCTTTAGTTCAAAACCTGCCCTGTCTAGGTATTCCAAATCCTGAAGCCTTCATGATCGTAGAGACTGATGCTTCAGATATAGGATATGGAGGTATCCTGAAGCAACGGGTAGAAGCTAACTCTCCCGAACAATTAGTTCGTTTCACCTCTGGAGTTTGGAATGCAGCCTAGAAAAATTACAGCACTATCAAAAAGGAAGTTTTGTCTATAGTGCTATGTATCACTAAATTTCAAGATGACCTTACTAATAAGGAATTTCTTCTCCGAGTTGATTGTAAATCAGCTAAAGAAATTTTACAAAAGGATGTTAAAAATATTGTTTCAAAACAAATATTTGGTAGATGGCAAGCTCTCCTATCTAGCTTTGATTTTCAAATCGAATTTATCAAAGGAGAACATAACTCCCTTCCCGATTTTCTAACAAGAGAATTTTTACAGGGCCATGAGACCAACAAATCAAGGGAAAAACCCCAAGCAGGAACAACCTAAAATGGCAAGACCATTTGACTCTCCATCAGCATCCGCAAATCCATTGCGGCCAACAGTCCCTCAACGACCTACACTCAAGACAGAGATGCAATCTCAACTCCATAACAAGTTCTCCGCATTGACGGAAGTTCAGTTTCCTAAGTTATCTCCACCAATCCCTACAAAATTGGTAGATCTAAAGACGAACTTGCCCCTAGACAAGGGGCCAACAGCCAGCTCTCCCTCAGTTCAAACCAAACAGAGTTATGCAATGAAGGCCCCAGAGACCTTCGCTCAAGCAGTTGACCCCACGGTAGCCCAAGCTACGCCAGCATCTCCTAGCAAGGAGGATTTCAAGTTCATTACTACTCAAGTAATGCCTATTCTGGCACAAGACAAGGCCTATGAAGGATATCACTTAAATCAGCTCATTAAGCCGATTTATAACAACAATAATTTTGTGGATACTGAAGATCCACTCAAGACTCGCCGGTTCTACGAATTCATTTTGGTCGACCCAGATTCTATTAAAGTCGAACACTCAGTAGATGAACGATATCCCGACCACATCGGCTACTCCAAGTTTACCATCAAGAGGGTATTAACCCCTTTCAACTGGTTTGTAGATCATCTACATACACCCATTGCCTTATCGATGCCACATAGGCCTCAGACTTTCAATTGGTACGACTATAGATCGGCATGGTTCAACTTTTTGTTCGTTCGACCAGGACAGTCCTGAGCATAAAGTAAAATTCCATTATTTAGGAGGGTCCTAAAAAGAAAGTAAAATCCCATTTTTTAGGAGGGGCCTGTACATAAAGTAAAATCCCATTTTTCAGAAGGTTCCTGAAATGAAAGTAAAATCCCATTTTTCGGAAGGGTTTTGAATAGAAAGTAAAATCCTATTTTCCTGGAGGTTCCTAAATAAAAGTAGAATCCTATTTTCTAGGAGGGTCCTGAACAGAAAGTACAATCCTATTTTCTAGGAAGGTCCTAAGCATAATTTGAAATCCCATTTTTCAGGAAGGTCCTGAACAGAAACTAAAATCTCATTTTTCAGGAGGGTCCTGAACATACGGTGAAATCCCATTTTTTAGGAGGGTCCTAAACAGAAGGTGAAATCCCATTTTTGGGAGGGTCCTGAGCATAAAGTGAAATCCCATTTTTTAGGAGGGTTCTGAGCATAAAGTGAAATCTCATTTTTTCAGAAGGGTGTTGAACATAAAGTGAGATTCCATTTATCAGAAGGGTCCTGAACAGAAAGTTAAATTCCATTTTCCAGGAGGGTCCTGGACATAATATGAAAGCCCATTTTTCAGGAGAGTCCTAAACATAAAGTGAAATCCCACTTTTCACGAGTTTCCTAAACATAAAGTGAAATTCCATTTTTTAGAAGGGTTCTGAACATAAAGTGAAATCCCATTTTTCAGGAGGGTCCGGAGCAGAATGTCAAATCCTATTTTTTCAGGAGGGTCTTGAACAGAAAGTATAATTCTACTTTTCAGGAGGGTCCTAAATATATAGTAAAATTAAATTTTTCAGGAGGTTCCTGAGCATGAAGTAAAATCCCATTTTCTAGAAGGGTCCTGAACATAAGGAAAAATACTATTTTCAGGAGGGTCCTAAACATAAGGTAAAATCCCATTTTTTAGGAGAGTCCTGAACATAAGGTTAAATTCTATTTTTCAGGAGGAACCTAAGCATAAAGTAAAATCTAATTTTTTTGGAGGGTTCTGAACATAAAGTAAAGTTCTATTTTTCAGGAGGATCCTGAACATAAAGTAGACTCCCATTTTTCAGGAGGGTCCAGAGCAGAAAGTAAAATTTCATTTTTCAGGAGGGTGCTAAACAGAAAGTAAAATCCCATTTTCTAGAAGGGTCCTGAACATAAGGAAAAATCCTGTTTTTAAGAAGAGTCCTGAACATAAGGTAAAATCTCATTTTTTAGGACGGTCCTCAACATAAGGTTAAATTCTGTTTTTTAGGAGGAACCTGAGCATAAAGTGAAATCCCATTTTTCAAGAGTGTCCTGAACATAAAGTGAAATCTCATTTTTCAGGAGGGTCCTTAACATAAAGTAAAGTCCCATTTTTCAGGAGGGTCCTGGACTTAAAGTAAAATCCCATTTTTCAGGAGGGTCCTGAACATAAAGTTAAATCCCATTTTTTCAGGAGGGTCCTGAACAGAAACTAAAATCCCATTTTTCAGGAGTGTCTTGAGCATAAAGTAAAATCCCATTTTTCAGGAGAGTCCTTAATAGAAAGCAAAATTCCATTTTTCAGGACGGTCCTGAACATAAAGAGAAATCCTATTTTTCAGGAGGGTCCTGAACATAAAGTGAAATTCCTATTTTTAGAAGGTCCTGAACAGAAATTAAAATCCCATTTTTCGGGAGGGCCTTGAGCATGAAGTAAAATCCTATTTTTCAAGAGAGTCCTTAATAGAAACTAAAATTCAATTTTTCAGGAGGGTCCAGAACATAAAGAGAAATCCTATTTTTCAGGAGGGTCCCGAACATATACTAAAATTCCACTTTTTAGGAAGATCCTGAACAGATAGTAAAATTCCTTTTTTTAGAAGGGTACTGAGCATAAAGTAAAATCTCATTTTTCTGGAGGTTCCTGAACATAAAGTAAAGTCCCATTTTTCTGGAGGGTCCTTAACATAAAGTAAAGTCCCATTTTTCAGGAGAGTCCTAAACATAAAGTGAAATCCCATTTTTCAAGAGTGTCCTGAACATAAAGTGAAATCCCATTTTTCAGGAGAGTCCTAAACATAAAGTGAAATCCCATTTTTCAAGAGTGTCCTAAACATAAAGTGAAATCCCATTTTTAAGGAGGGTCCTATACATAGAGTAAAATCCTATTTTTCAGGAAGGTCCTGAACAGAAAGTAAAATCCCATTTTTCAGGAGTGTCTTGAGCATAAAGTAAAATCCCATTTGTCAGGAGAGTCCTTTTTAGAAAGTAAAATTCCATTTTTCAGAAGGGTCTGACATAAAGAGAAATCCTATTTTTCAGAAGGGACCTGAGCATAAACTGAAGTTATATTTTTCAGGAGTGTCTTGAACAGAAAGTAAAATCTGATTTTTCAGGAGGGTCCTGTACATCAAGTAAAATCCCATTTTTCAGAAGGGTCCTAAACAGAAAGTAAAATCTCATTTGTCAGGAATGTCCAAGACATAAAGTGAAATCCTATTTTTCAGGAAGGCCTTGAGCATAAAGTAAAATCCCATTTTTCAGGAGAGTCCTTAATAGAAAGTAAAATTTCATTTTTTAGGAGGGTCCTAAAAATAAAGAGAAATCTTATTTTTCAGGAGGGTCCTGAACATAAAGTGAAATTCCATTTTTTAGGAAGGTCCTGGACTTAAAGTAAAATCCCATTTTTCAGGAGGGTCCTGAACATAAAGTTAAATCCCATTTTTTCAGGAGGGTCCTGAACAGAAACTAAAATCCCATTTTTCAGGAGTGTCTTGAGCATAAAGTAAAATCCCATTTTTCAGGAGAGTCCTTAATAGAAAGCAAAATTCCATTTTTCAGGACGGTCCTGAACATAAAGAGAAATCCTATTTTTCAGGAGGGTCCTGAACATAAAGTGAAATTCCTATTTTTAGAAGGTCCTGAACAGAAATTAAAATCCCATTTTTCGGGAGGGCCTTGAGCATGAAGTAAAATCCTATTTTTCAAGAGAGTCCTTAATAGAAACTAAAATTCAATTTTTCAGGAGGGTCCAGAACATAAAGAGAAATCCTATTTTTCAGGAGGGTCCCGAACATATACTAAAATCCTATTTTTCAAGAGAGTCCTTAATAGAAACTAAAATTCAATTTTTCAGGAGGGTCCAGAACATAAAGTAAAATCCCATTTGTCAGGAGAGTCCTTTTTAGAAAGTAAAATTCCATTTTTCAGAAGGGTCTGACATAAAGAGAAATCCTATTTTTCAGAAGGGACCTGAGCATAAACTGAAGTTATATTTTTCAGGAGTGTTTTGAACAGAAAGTAAAATCTGATTTTTCAGGAGGGTCCTGTACATCAAGTAAAATCCCTTTTCCCAGGAGGGCCTGAAACAGAAAGTAAAATCTCATTTTTCAGGAGTGTCCTGAACATAAAGTGAAATCCCATTTTTTAGGAAGGCTTTGAGGATAAAGTAAAATCCCATTTTTCAGGAGAGTCCTTAATAGAAAGTAAAATTTCATTTTTTAGGAGGGCCCTAAAAATAAAGAGCAATCCTATTTTTCAGGAGGGTCCTGAACATAAAACTAAATTCCAATTTTTAGGAAGGTCCTGAACAGAAAGTAAAATCCCATTTTTCAGGAGGGTACTGAGCATGAAGTAAAATCTCATTTTTTAGAAGGGTCCTGAACATAAAGTAAAGTCCCATTTTTCAGGAGGGTCCTTAAGCATAAAGTCAGGTCCCATTTTTCAGGAGGGTCCTAACATAAAGTAAAATCCCATTTTTCAAGAGGGTCCTGAACAGAAAGTAAAATCCCATTTATCAGGAGAGTCCTAAACATAAAGTGAAATCCCATTTTTCAAGAGTGTCCTAAACATAAAGTGAAATCCCATTTTTCAGGAGGGCCTTGAGCATGAAGTAAAATCCTATTTTTCAAGAGAGTCCTTAATAGAAACTAAAATTCAATTTTTCAGGAGGGTCCAGAACATAAAGTGAAATCCTATTTTTCAGGAAGGCCTTGAGCATAAAGTAAAATCCCATTTTTCAGGAGAGTCCTTAATAGAAAGTAAAATTTCATTTTTTAGGAGGGTCCTAAAAATAAAGAGAAATCTTATTTTTCAGGAGGGTCCTGAACATAAAGTGAAATTCCATTTTTCAGGAGGGTCCTGGACTTAAAGTAAAATCCCATTTTTCAGGAGGGTCCTGAACATAAAGTTAAATCCCATTTTTTCAGGAGGGTCCTGAACAGAAACTAAAATCCCATTTTTCAGGAGTGTCTTGAGCATAAAGTAAAATCCCATTTTTCAGGAGAGTCCTTAATAGAAAGCAAAATTCCATTTTTCAGGACGGTCCTGAACATAAAGAGAAATCCTATTTTTCAGGAGGGTCCTGAACATAAAGTGAAATTCCTATTTTTAGAAGGTCCTGAACAGAAATTAAAATCCCATTTTTCGGGAGGGCCTTGAGCATGAAGTAAAATCCTATTTTTCAAGAGAGTCCTTAATAGAAACTAAAATTCAATTTTTCAGGAGGGTCCAGAACATAAAGAGAAATCCTATTTTTCAGGAGGGTCCCGAACATATACTAAAATTCCACTTTTTAGGAAGATCCTGAACAGATAGTAAAATTCCTTTTTTTAGAAGGGTACTGAGCATAAAGTAAAATCTCATTTTTCTGGAGGTTCCTGAACATAAAGTAAAGTCCCATTTTTCTGGAGGGTCCTTAACATAAAGTAAAGTCCCATTTTTCAGGAGGGTCCTAAACTTAAAGTAAAATCCCATTTTTCAAGAGGGTCCTGAACAGAAAGTAAAATCCCATTTATCAGGAGAGTCCTAAACATAAAGTGAAATCCCATTTTTCAAGAGTGTCCTAAACATAAAGTGAAATCCCATTTTTCAGGAGGGTCCTATACATAAAGTAAAATCCCATTTTTTAGGAGGGTCCTGAACAGAAAGTAAAATCCCATTTTTCAGGAGTGTCTTGAGCATAAAGTAAAACCCCATTTTTCAGGAGTCTTTTATAGAAAGTAAAATTCCATTTTCCAGGAGGGTCTGAACATAAAGAGAAATTCTATTTTTCAGGAGGGACCTGAGCATAAAGTGAAGTTTTATTTTTAAGGAGTGTTTTGAACAGAAAGTAAAATCTGATTTTTCAGGAGGGTCCTGTACATCAAGTAAAATCCCATTTTTCAGGAGGGTCCGAAACAGAAAGTAAAATCTCATTTTTCAGGAGTGTCCTGAACATAAAGTGAAATCCCATTTTTTAGGAAGGCTTTGAGGATAAAGTAAAATCCCATTTTTCAGGAGAGTCCTTAATAGAAAGTAAAATTTCATTTTTTAGGAGGGTCCTAAAAATAAAGAGAAATCTATTTTTCAGGAGGGTCCTGAACATAAAGTGAAATTCCATTTTTTAGGAAGGTCCTGAACAGAAAGTAAAATCCCATTTTTCAGGAGGGTACTGAGCATAAAGTAAAATCTCATTTTTTAGAAGGGTCCTGAACATAAAGAAAAGTCCCATTTTTCAGGAGGGTCCTTAACATAAAGTACGATCCCATTTTTCAAGAGGTCTTGAACATAATGTAAAATTTCATTTTTCAGGAGGGTCCTGAAGAAAAAGTAAAATGCCATTGTTCAGGAGAGTCCTAAACATAAAGTGAAATCCCATTTTTCAAGAGTGTCCTGAACATAAATTGAAATCCCATTTTTCAGGAGGGTCCTTAACATAAAGTAAAGTCCCATTTTTCAGGAGGGTCCTGCACTCAAAGTAAAATTCTATTTTTCAGGAGGGTCCTGAACATAAAGTTAAATCCCATTTTTTCAGGAGGGTCCAGAAGGTCCTGAACAGAAATTAAAATCCCATTTTTCGGGAGGGCCTTGAGCATGAAGTAAAATCCTATTTTTCAGGAGAGTCCTTAATAGAAAGTAAAATTTCATTTTTCTGGAGGGTCCAGAACATAAAGAGAAATCCTATTTTTCAGGAGGGTCCCGAACATAAACTGAAATTCCATTTTTTAGGAAGATCCTAAACAGATAGTAAAAAAAAAATTTTCAGGAGGGTATTGAGCATAAAGTAAAATCTCATTTTTCTGGAGGTTCCTGAACATAAAGTAAAGTCCCATTTTTCAGGAGGGTCCTTAACATAAAGTAAAGTCCCATTTTTCAGGAGGGTCCTGAACATAAAGTAAAATCTCACTTTTCAGGAGGGTCCTGAACAGAAAGTAAAATCCCATTTTTCAGGAGAGTCTTATACATAAAGTGAAATCCCATTTTTCAAGAGTGTCCTAAACATAAAGTGAAATCCCATTTTTCAGGAGAGTCTTAAACATAAAGTGAAATCCCATTTTTCAAGAGTGTCCTGAACATAAAGTGAAATTCCATTGGTCAGAAAGGTCCTGAACATAAGGTGAAATCCCATTTTTCAGGAGGGTCCGTAGCAGAATGTAAAATCCTATTTTTTCAGAAAGGTCTTGAACAGAAAGTATAATTCTACTTTTCAGGAGGGTCCTGAACATATAGTAAAATTAAATTTTTCAGGAGGGTCCTGAGCATAAAGTAAAATCCCATTTTCTAGAAGGGTCCTGAACATAAGGAAAAATACTATTTTTCAGGAGGGTCCAGAGCATAAGGTAAAATCCCATTTTTTAGGAGAGTCTTGAACATAAGGTTAAATTCTATTTTTCAGGAGGAACCTGAGCATAAAGTAAAATCTAATTTTTTAGGAGGGGCCTGTACATAAAATAAAATTCCATTTTTCAGGAGGGTCCTGAAATGAATGTAAAATCCCATTTTTCGAAAGGGTTTTGAACAGAAAGTAAAATCCTATTTTCCTGGAGGTTCCTGAAAAGAAAGTAGAATCCTATTTTATAGGAGGGTCCTGAACAGAAAGTACAATCCTATTTTCTAGGAAGGTCCTAAACATAATGTGAAATCCCATTTTTTAGGAGGGTCCTGAACATAAAGTAAAATCTCATTTTTCAGGAGGGTCCTGAACAGAAAGTATAGTCCCATTTTCCAGGAGGGCCCTTAACAAAAAGTAAAGTCCCATTTCTCAGAAGGTCCCTGAACATAATGAAAAATATCATTTTTCAGGTGGTCCGAAACATAAGGTAAAATCTTATTTTTTCAGGACAGTCCTGAGCATAAAGTGAAATTCCATTATTTAGGAGGGTCCTTAACAGAAAGTAAAATCCCATTTTTTAGGAGGGGCCTGTACATAAAATAAAATCCCATTTTTCAGGAGGGTCCAGAAATGAAAGTAAAATCCCATTTTTTGAACGGGTTTTGAACAGAAAGTAAAATCCTATTTTCCTGGAGGTTCCTGAACAGAAAGTAGAATCCTATTTTATAGGAGGGTCCTGAAGAGAAAGTACAATCCTATTTTCTAGGAAGGTCCTAAACATAATGTGAAATCCCATTTTTCAGTAGGGTCCTGAACAGAAAGTAAAATCCCATTTTTCAGGAGGGTCCTGAACATACGATGAAATCCCATTTTTCAGGAGGGTCCTAAACAGAAGGTTAAATCGCATTTTTGTGAGGGTCCTGAGCATAAAGTGAAATCCCATTTTTAGGAGGGTTCTGAGCATAAAGTGAAATCTTATTTTTTCCGAAGGGTGATGAACATAAAGTGAGATCCCAGTTTTTTAGAAGGGTCCTGAACAGAAAGTTAAATTCCATTTTCCAGGAGGGTCCTGGACATAATATGAAAGCGCATTTTTCAGGAGACTCCTAAACATAAAGTGAAATCCTATTTTTCAAGAGTGTCCTGAATATAAAGTGAAATTCCATTTTTCAGAAGGGTCCTGAACATAAAGTGAAATCCCATTTTTCAGGAGGGTCAGTAGCAGAATTTAAAATCCTATTTTTTCAGGAGGGTCTTGAACAGAAAGTATAATTCTATTTTTTAGGAGGGTCCTGAATATAAAGTAAAATCCAATTTTTTAGGATGGTCCTAAGCATAAAGTAACATCCCATTTTCAAGAAGGGTCCTGAACATAAGGAGAAATCCTATTTTTCAGGAGGGTCCTGAACATCAGGTAAAATCCCATTTTTTAGTAGGGTCCTGAACATAAGGTTCAATTCTATTTTTCAGGAGGAACCTGAGCATAAAGTGAAATCTCATTTTTTTGGAGAGTCCTGAACATAAAGTGAAGTTCTATTTTTCAGGAGGATCCTGAACATAAAGTAGAGTCCCATTTTTCAGGAGGGTCCTGAACAGAAAGTAAAATCCCATTTTTCAGGAAGATCTTGAAAAAAAAGTAAAATCCCATTTTCTAGAAGTGTCCTGAACATAAGGAAAAATCCTATTTTTCAGGAGTGTCCTGAACATAAGGTAAAATCTCAATTTTTAGGAGGGTCCTGAACATCAGGTTAAATTCTATTATTTTAGGAGGAAACTGAGTATAAAGTGAAATCTCATTTTTTTGGAGGGTCTTGAACATAATGTGAGATCCCATTTTTCAGGAGGGTCCTGAACATAAAGTGAAATTCTATTTTTCAGGAGGGTCCTGAACAGAAAGTAATATTGCATCTTTTAGGAGGGTTCTAGATATAAAGTAAAATCCCATTTTTTAGGAGGGTCCTGAATATAAAGTAAAAATACCTTTTTTTTTAGGACAGTACTGAGCATAAAGTGAAATTCTACTTTTCAGGAGTGTCTTGAACAGAAAGTAAAATCTCATTTTTAAGGAGGGTCCTGTACATCATGTAAAATCCCATTTTTCAGGAGGATCCTAAACAGAAAGTAAAATCTCATTTTTTTGGAGGGTGCTGAACATAAAGTGAAATCCCATTTTTCAGGAAGGTCTTGAGCATAAAGTAAAATCCCATTTTTCAGGAGAGTCCTTAATAGAAGGTAAAATTCTATATTTTAGGAGGGTCCTAAATATAAAGAGAAATCCTATTTTTCAGGAGGGTTCGAAATATGAAATGAAATTCCATTTTTTACGAAGGTCCTGAACAGAAAGTAAAATCCCATTTTTCAGGAGAGTACTGAGCATAAATTAAAATCTCATTTTTCAGGAGGGTACTGAACAGAATGTGAATTCCCATTTTTCAGGAGGGTCCTTAACACAAAGTAAAGTCCCATTTTTCAGAAGGGTCCTAGACTTAAAGTAAAATTCCATTTATCAGAAGGGTCCTGAACATAAAGTTAAATACCATTTTTCAGAAGGGTCCTGAACATAAAGTTAAATCCCATTTTTCAGAAGGGTCTTGATAAGAACGTAAAATCCCATTTTTCAGGTGTGTCTTGAGCATTAAGTAAAATCCCATTTTTCAGGAGAGTCCTTAATAGAAAGTAAAATTTTATTTTTCAGGAGAGTCCTAAACATAAAGAGAAATCCTATTTTTCAAGAGGGTCTTGAACATAAAGTGATATTCCAATTTTTAGGAAGGTCCTGAATAGAAAGTAAAATCCCATCTTTCAGGAGGGTACTGAACATAAAGTAAAATCCAATTTTTTCAGGAGGGTCCTGAACATAAAGTAAAATCCCATTTTTCAGGAGGGTCCTGAAATGAAAGTAAAATCCCATTTTTCTGAAGGGTTATGAACAGAAAGTAAAATCCTTTTTTCAAGCAGGGTCCTGAACAGAAAGTAAAATTCTATTTTCTAGGAAGGTCCTAAACATAATGTGAAATCACATTTTTCCGGAGGTCTTGAACAGAAAATAAAATATTATTTTTCTGGAGGGTCCTGAATATAAGGTGAAATCCCATTTTTCAGGAGGGTCCTAACGAGAAGGTGAAATCCCATTTTTGGGAGGGTCCTGAGCATAAAGTGAAATCCCATTTTTTTGGAGGGTCCTGAACATTAAGTGAAATATCATTTTTTCAGAAGGGTGCTGAACATAAAGTGAGATCCTATTTTTTCAGAAGGGTCCTGAACAGAAAGTGAAATTCCATTTTTCAGGAGGGTCCTGAACAGAAAGTAAAATCGTATTTTTCAGGAGGGTTCTAGATATGAAGAAAAATTCTATTTTTTAGGAGGGTCCTGAATATAAAGTAAAAATACCTTTTTTTTAGGACAGTACTGAGCATAAAGTGAAATTCCATTTTTCCGGAGTGTCTTGAACAGAACGTAAAATCTCATTTTTAAGGAGGGTCTTGTACATCAGGTAAAATCCCATTTTTCAGGAGGGTCCTAAACAGAAAGTAAAATCTCAGTTTTCTGGAGGGTCCTGAACATAAAGTGAAATCCCATTTTTCAGGAAGGTCTTGAGCATAAAGTAAAATCCCATTTTCTAGGAGAGTCCTTAATAGAAAGTAAAATTCTATTTTTTAGGAGGGTCCTAAATATAAAGAGAAATCCTATTTTTCAGGTGGGTCCGAAATATGAAGTGAAATTCCATTTTTTAGGAAGTCCTAAAAAGAAAGTAAAATCCCATTTTTCAGGAGGGTACTGAGCATAAAGTAAAATCTCATTTTTCAGGAGGGTCCTGAACAGAAAGTAAAGTCCCATTTTTTAGGAGGTTCCTTAACACAAAGTAAAGTCCCATTTTTCAGAAGGGTCCTGAATATAAAGTTAAATCCCATTTTTCAGAAGGGTCCAGAGCATAAAGTTAAATCCCATTTTTCAGAAGGGTCCTGAACAGAACGTATAATCCCATTTTTCAGATGTGTCTTGAGCATAAAGTAAAATCCCATTTTTCAGGAGAGTCCTTAATAGAAAGTAAAATTTCATTTTTCAGGAGAGTCCTGAACATAAAGAGAAATCCTATTTTTCAGGAGGTCTTGAACATAAAGTGAAATTCTAATTTTTAGGAAGGTCCAGAACAAAAAGTAAAATCCCATCTTTCAGGAGGGTACTGAACATAAAGTAAAATCCAATTTTTAAGGAGGGTCCTGAGCATAAAGTAAGATCCCATTTTTCAGAAGGGTCCTGAAATAAAAGTTAAATCCTATTTTTTTGGGGAGTCCTGAACAGAAAGCAAAATCCCATTTTTCCAGGAGGGTCCTGGACATAATATGAAAGCCCATTTTTCGGGAGAGTCCTAAACATAAAGTGAAATCCCATTTTTCAAGAGTATCCTGAACATAAAGTGAAATTCCATTTTTTAGAAGGGTCCTGAACGTAATGTGAAATCCTATTTTTCAGGAGGGTCTGGAGCAGAATATAAAATCCTATTTTTTCAGGAGGATCTTGAACAAAAAGTATAATTCTATTTTTCTGGAGGGTCCTGAACATAAAGTTAAATCCCATTTTTCAGAAGGGTCCTGTAAAGAATGTAAAATCTCATTTTTCAGGAGTGTCTTGAGCATAAAGTAAAATCCCATTTTTCAGGAGAGTCCTTAATAGAAAGTAAAATTTCATTTTTCAGGAGGGTCCTAAACATAAAGAGAAATCCTATTTTTCAGCAGGGTCTTGAACATAAAGTGAAATTCCAATTTTTAGGAAGGTCCTAAACAAAAAGTAAAATTCCATCTTTCAGGAGGGTACTGAGCATAAAGTAAAATCTCTTTTTTCAGAAGTGTCCTGAACATAAAGCAAAGTCCTATTTTTCGGGAGGGTCCTTAACATAAAGTAAACTCCCATTTTCCAGGTGGGTCCTGAACATAAAGTAAAATCTCATTTTTTAGGAGGGTTCTGAACAGAAAGTAAAATCCCATTTTTCAGGAGAGTCCTAAACATAAAGTAAAATCCCATTTTTCAAGAGTGTCCTGAACATAAAGTTAAATCCCATTTTTCAGGAGGGTCCTGAACATAAAGTGAAATTCCATTTTTCAGAAGGGTCCAAAGTAGAATGTAAAATACTATTTTTTCAGGAGTGTCTTGAACAGAAATTATAATTCCATTTTTCAGGAAGGTCCAAAACATAAAGTAAAATCCAATTTTTTCAGGAAGGTCCTGAGCGTAAAGTAAAATCCCATTTTTTAGGAGGGTCCTGAAATTAAAGTAAAATCCCATTTTTCGGAAAGGTTTTGAACAGAATGTAAAATCCTATTTTCCTGGAGAGTCCTGAACAGAAAGTAAAATTCTATTTTATAGGAAGGTCCTAAACATAATGTGAAATCCCATTTTTCAGGAGGGTCCTGAAAAGAATGTAAAATCTCATTTTTCTAAAGGGTCATGAACATAAGGTGAAATCTCATTTTTCAGGAGGGTCCTAAAAAGAAGGTGAAATCCCATTTTTGGGAGGGTCCTGAGCATAAAGTGAAATCCCATTTTTTTGGAGGGTCCTGAACATAAAGTGATATCTCATTTTTTTAGAAGGATGCTGAATATAAAGTGAGATCCCATTTTATAAGAAGGGTCCTGAACAGAAAGTAAAATTCCATTTTCCAGGAGGGTCCTGGACATAATATGAAAGCCCATTTTTCGGGAGAGTCCTAAACATAAAGTGAAATCCCATTTTTCAAGAGTGTCCTGAACATAAAGTGAAATTCCATTTTTCAGAAGGGTCCTGAACGTAAAGCGAAATCCCATTTTTTTGGAGGGTCCTGAACATTAAGTGAAATATCATTTTTTCAGAAGGGTGCTGAACATAAAGTGAGATCCTATTTTTTCAGAAGGGTCCTGAACAGAAAGTGAAATTCCATTTTTCAGGAGGGTCCTGAACAGAAAGTAAAATCGTAT
Organism: Capsicum baccatum var. pendulum; assembly: GCA_030864225.1. NCBI lineage: Eukaryota > Viridiplantae > Streptophyta > Magnoliopsida > Solanales > Solanaceae > Capsicum > Capsicum baccatum. The sequence goes on from CM061553.1 coordinate 204,754,946, forward strand.
TTTTCAGGAGGGTTCTAGATATGAAGAAAAATTCTATTTTTTAGGAGGGTCCTGAATATAAAGTAAAAATACCTTTTTTTTAGGACAGTACTGAGCATAAAGTGAAATTCCATTTTTCCGGAGTGTCTTGAACAGAACGTAAAATCTCATTTTTAAGGAGGGTCTTGTACATCAGGTAAAATCCCATTTTTCAGGAGGGTCCTAAACAGAAAGTAAAATCTCAGTTTTCTGGAGGGTCCTGAACATAAAGTGAAATCCCATTTTTCAGGAAGGTCTTGAGCATAAAGTAAAATCCCATTTTCTAGGAGAGTCCTTAATAGAAAGTAAAATTCTATTTTTTAGGAGGGTCCTAAATATAAAGAGAAATCCTATTTTTCAGGTGGGTCCGAAATATGAAGTGAAATTCCATTTTTTAGGAAGTCCTAAAAAGAAAGTAAAATCCCATTTTTCAGGAGGGTACTGAGCATAAAGTAAAATCTCATTTTTCAGGAGGGTCCTGAACAGAAAGTAAAGTCCCATTTTTTAGGAGGTTCCTTAACACAAAGTAAAGTCCCATTTTTCAGAAGGGTCCTGAATATAAAGTTAAATCCCATTTTTCAGAAGGGTCCAGAGCATAAAGTTAAATCCCATTTTTCAGAAGGGTCCTGAACAGAACGTATAATCCCATTTTTCAGATGTGTCTTGAGCATAAAGTAAAATCCCATTTTTCAGGAGAGTCCTTAATAGAAAGTAAAATTTCATTTTTCAGGAGAGTCCTGAACATAAAGAGAAATCCTATTTTTCAGGAGGTCTTGAACATAAAGTGAAATTCTAATTTTTAGGAAGGTCCAGAACAAAAAGTAAAATCCCATCTTTCAGGAGGGTACTGAACATAAAGTAAAATCCAATTTTTAAGGAGGGTCCTGAGCATAAAGTAAAATCCCATTTTTCAGAAGGGTCCTGAAATAAAAGTTAAATCCTATTTTTTTGGGGAGTCCTGAACAGAAAGCAAAATCCCATTTTTCCAGGAGGGTCCTGGACATAATATGAAAGCCCATTTTTCGGGAGAGTCCTAAACATAAAGTGAAATCCCATTTTTCAAGAGTATCCTGAACATAAAGTGAAATTCCATTTTTCAGAAGGGTCCTGAACGTAATGTGAAATCCTATTTTTCAGGAGGGTCTGGAGCAGAATATAAAATCCTATTTTTTCAGGAGGATCTTGAACAAAAAGTATAATTCTATTTTTCTGGAGGGTCCTGAACATAAAGTTAAATCCCATTTTTCAGAAGGGTCCTGTAAAGAATGTAAAATCTCATTTTTCAGGAGTGTCTTGAGCATAAAGTAAAATCCCATTTTTCAGGAGAGTCCTTAATAGAAAGTAAAATTTCATTTTTCAGGAGGGTCCTAAACATAAAGAGAAATCCTATTTTTCAGCAGGGTCTTGAACATAAAGTGAAATTCCAATTTTTAGGAAGGTCCTAAACAAAAAGTAAAATTCCATCTTTCAGGAGGGTACTGAGCATAAAGTAAAATCTCTTTTTTCAGAAGTGTCCTGAACATAAAGCAAAGTCCTATTTTTCGGGAGGGTCCTTAACATAAAGTAAACTCCCATTTTCCAGGTGGGTCCTGAACATAAAGTAAAATCTCATTTTTTAGGAGGGTTCTGAACAGAAAGTAAAATCCCATTTTTCAGGAGAGTCCTAAACATAAAGTAAAATCCCATTTTTCAAGAGTGTCCTGAACATAAAGTTAAATCCCATTTTTCAGGAGGGTCCTGAACATAAAGTGAAATTCCATTTTTCAGAAGGGTCCAAAGTAGAATGTAAAATACTATTTTTTCAGGAGTGTCTTGAACAGAAATTATAATTCCATTTTTCAGGAAGGTCCAAAACATAAAGTAAAATCCAATTTTTTCAGGAAGGTCCTGAGCGTAAAGTAAAATCCCATTTTTTAGGAGGGTCCTGAAATTAAAGTAAAATCCCATTTTTCGGAAAGGTTTTGAACAGAATGTAAAATCCTATTTTCCTGGAGAGTCCTGAACAGAAAGTAAAATTCTATTTTATAGGAAGGTCCTAAACATAATGTGAAATCCCATTTTTCAGGAGGGTCCTGAAAAGAATGTAAAATCTCATTTTTCTAAAGGGTCATGAACATAAGGTGAAATCTCATTTTTCAGGAGGGTCCTAAAAAGAAGGTGAAATCCCATTTTTGGGAGGGTCCTGAGCATAAAGTGAAATCCCATTTTTTTGGAGGGTCCTGAACATAAAGTGATATCTCATTTTTTTAGAAGGATGCTGAATATAAAGTGAGATCCCATTTTATAAGAAGGGTCCTGAACAGAAAGTAAAATTCCATTTTCCAGGAGGGTCCTGGACATAATATGAAAGCCCATTTTTCGGGAGAGTCCTAAACATAAAGTGAAATCCCATTTTTCAAGAGTGTCCTGAACATAAAGTGAAATTCCATTTTTCAGAAGGGTCCTGAACGTAAAGCGAAATCCCATTTTTTTGGAGGGTCCTGAACATTAAGTGAAATATCATTTTTTCAGAAGGGTGCTGAACATAAAGTGAGATCCTATTTTTTCAGAAGGGTCCTGAACAGAAAGTGAAATTCCATTTTTCAGGAGGGTCCTGAACAGAAAGTAAAATCGTATTTTTCAGGAGGGTTCTAGATATGAAGAAAAATTCTATTTTTTAGGAGGGTCCTGAATATAAAGTAAAAATACCTTTTTTTTAGGACAGTACTGAGCATAAAGTGAAATTCCATTTTTCCGGAGTGTCTTGAACAGAACGTAAAATCTCATTTTTAAGGAGGGTCTTGTACATCAGGTAAAATCCCATTTTTCAGGAGGGTCCTAAACAGAAAGTAAAATCTCAGTTTTCTGGAGGGTCCTGAACATAAAGTGAAATCCCATTTTTCAGGAAGGTCTTGAGCATAAAGTAAAATCCCATTTTCTAGGAGAGTCCTTAATAGAAAGTAAAATTCTATTTTTTAGGAGGGTCCTAAATATAAAGAGAAATCCTATTTTTCAGGTGGGTCCGAAATATGAAGTGAAATTCCATTTTTTAGGAAGTCCTAAAAAGAAAGTAAAATCCCATTTTTCAGGAGGGTACTGAGCATAAAGTAAAATCTCATTTTTCAGGAGGGTCCTGAACAGAAAGTAAAGTCCCATTTTTTAGGAGGTTCCTTAACACAAAGTAAAGTCCCATTTTTCAGAAGGGTCCTGAATATAAAGTTAAATCCCATTTTTCAGAAGGGTCCAGAGCATAAAGTTAAATCCCATTTTTCAGAAGGGTCCTGAACAGAACGTATAATCCCATTTTTCAGATGTGTCTTGAGCATAAAGTAAAATCCCATTTTTCAGGAGAGTCCTTAATAGAAAGTAAAATTTCATTTTTCAGGAGAGTCCTGAACATAAAGAGAAATCCTATTTTTCAGGAGGTCTTGAACATAAAGTGAAATTCTAATTTTTAGGAAGGTCCAGAACAAAAAGTAAAATCCCATCTTTCAGGAGGGTACTGAACATAAAGTAAAATCCAATTTTTAAGGAGGGTCCTGAGCATAAAGTAAAATCCCATTTTTCAGAAGGGTCCTGAAATAAAAGTTAAATCCTATTTTTTTGGGGAGTCCTGAACAGAAAGCAAAATCCCATTTTTCCAGGAGGGTCCTGGACATAATATGAAAGCCCATTTTTCGGGAGAGTCCTAAACATAAAGTGAAATCCCATTTTTCAAGAGTATCCTGAACATAAAGTGAAATTCCATTTTTCAGAAGGGTCCTGAACGTAATGTGAAATCCTATTTTTCAGGAGGGTCTGGAGCAGAATATAAAATCCTATTTTTTCAGGAGGATCTTGAACAAAAAGTATAATTCTATTTTTCTGGAGGGTCCTGAACATAAAGTTAAATCCCATTTTTCAGAAGGGTCCTGTAAAGAATGTAAAATCTCATTTTTCAGGAGTGTCTTGAGCATAAAGTAAAATCCCATTTTTCAGGAGAGTCCTTAATAGAAAGTAAAATTTCATTTTTCAGGAGGGTCCTAAACATAAAGAGAAATCCTATTTTTCAGCAGGGTCTTGAACATAAAGTGAAATTCCAATTTTTAGGAAGGTCCTAAACAAAAAGTAAAATTCCATCTTTCAGGAGGGTACTGAGCATAAAGTAAAATCTCTTTTTTCAGAAGTGTCCTGAACATAAAGCAAAGTCCTATTTTTCGGGAGGGTCCTTAACATAAAGTAAACTCCCATTTTCCAGGTGGGTCCTGAACATAAAGTAAAATCTCATTTTTTAGGAGGGTTCTGAACAGAAAGTAAAATCCCATTTTTCAGGAGAGTCCTAAACATAAAGTAAAATCCCATTTTTCAAGAGTGTCCTGAACATAAAGTTAAATCCCATTTTTCAGGAGGGTCCTGAACATAAAGTGAAATTCCATTTTTCAGAAGGGTCCAAAGTAGAATGTAAAATACTATTTTTTCAGGAGTGTCTTGAACAGAAATTATAATTCCATTTTTCAGGAAGGTCCAAAACATAAAGTAAAATCCAATTTTTTCAGGAAGGTCCTGAGCGTAAAGTAAAATCCCATTTTTTAGGAGGGTCCTGAAATTAAAGTAAAATCCCATTTTTCGGAAAGGTTTTGAACAGAATGTAAAATCCTATTTTCCTGGAGAGTCCTGAACAGAAAGTAAAATTCTATTTTATAGGAAGGTCCTAAACATAATGTGAAATCCCATTTTTCAGGAGGGTCCTGAAAAGAATGTAAAATCTCATTTTTCTAAAGGGTCATGAACATAAGGTGAAATCTCATTTTTCAGGAGGGTCCTAAAAAGAAGGTGAAATCCCATTTTTGGGAGGGTCCTGAGCATAAAGTGAAATCCCATTTTTTTGGAGGGTCCTGAACATAAAGTGATATCTCATTTTTTTAGAAGGATGCTGAATATAAAGTGAGATCCCATTTTATAAGAAGGGTCCTGAACAGAAAGTAAAATTCCATTTTCCAGGAGGGTCCTGGACATAATATGAAAGCCCATTTTTCGGGAGAGTCCTAAACATAAAGTGAAATCCCATTTTTCAAGAGTGTCCTGAACATAAAGTGAAATTCCATTTTTCAGAAGGGTCCTGAACGTAATGTGAAATCCTATTTTTCAGGAGGGTCTGGAGCAGAATATAAAATCCTATTTTTTCAGGAGGATCTTGAACAAAAAGTATAATTCTATTTTTCTGGAGGGTCCTGAACATAAAGTTAAATCCCATTTTTCAGAAGGGTCCTGTACAGAATGTAAAATCTCATTTTTCAGGAGTGTCTTGAGCATAAAGTAAAATCCCATTTTTCAGGAGAGTCCTTAATAGAAAGTAAAATTTCATTTTTCAGGAGGGTCCTAAACATAAAGAGAAATCCTATTTTTCAGCAGGGTCTTGAACATAAAGTGAAATTCCAATTTTTAGGAAGGTCCTAAACAAAAAGTAAAATTCCATCTTTCAGGAGGGTACTGAGCATAAAGTAAAATCTCTTTTTTCAGAAGTGTCCTGAACATAAAGCAAAGTCCTATTTTTCGGGAGGGTCCTTAACATAAAGTAAACTCCCATTTTCCAGGTGGGTCCTGAACATAAAGTAAAATCTCATTTTTTAGGAGGGTTCTGAACAGAAAGTAAAATCCCATTTTTCAGGAGAGTCCTAAACATAAAGTAAAATCCCATTTTTCAAGAGTGTCCTGAACATAAAGTTAAATCCCATTTTTCAGGAGGGTCCTGAACATAAAGTGAAATTCCATTTTTCAGGAGGGTCCAGAGTAGAATTTAAAATACTATTTTTTCAGGAGTGTCTTGAACAGAAATTATAATTCCATTTTTCAGGAAGGTCCAAAACATAAAGTAAAATCCAATTTTTTCAGGAGGGTCCTGAGCGTAAAGTAAAATCCCATTTTTTAGGAGGGTCCTGAAATTAAAGTAAAATCCCATTTTCCTGGAGAGTCCTGAACAGAAAGTAAAATTCTATTTTCTAGGAAGGTCCTAAACATAATGTGAAATCCCATTTTTCAGGAGGGTCCTGAACAGAATGTAAAATCTCATTTTTCTAAAGGGTCCTGAAGATAAGGTGAAATCTCATTTTTCAGGAGGGTCCTAAAAAGAAGGTGAAATCCCATTTTTTTGGAGGGTCCTGAACATAAAGTGATATCTCATTTTTTTAGAAGGGTGCTGAACATAAAGTGAGATCCCATTTTGTAAGAAGGGTCCTGCACAGAAAGTAAAATTCCATTTTCCAGGAGGGTCCTGGACATAATATGAAAGCCCATTTTTCGGGAGAGTCCAAAACATAAAGTGAAATCCCATTTTTCAAGAGTGTCCTGAACATAAAGTGAAATTCCATTTTTCAGAAGGGTCCTGAACGTAATGTGAAATCCTATTTTTCAGGAGGGTCTGGAGCAGAATATAAAATCCTATTTTTTCAGGAGGATCTTGAACAAAAAGTATAATTCTATTTTTCAGGAGGGTCCTGAACATAAAGTAAAATCTAATTTTTCAGGAGGGTCCTGAGCATAAAGTAAAATCCCATTTTCTAGAAAGGTCCTGAACATAAGGAAAAATCCTATTTTTCAGGAGGGTCCTGAACATAAAGTCCTATTTTTTAGGAGGGTCCAGAACATAAAGTAAAGTCCCACTTTTCAAGAGGGTTCTGAACAGAAAGTAAAATCCCATTTTTCAGGAGGGTCCTGAAATGAAAGTAAAATCCCATTTTTCCGGAGAGTCCTTAATAGAAAGTAAAATTCCATTTTTCAAGAGGGTCCTGAACATAAAGAGAAATCCTATTTTTCAGGAGGGTCCTGAATATAAAGTGAAATTCCAATTTTTAGCAATGTCCTGAACAGAAAGTAAAATCCCATCTTTCAGGAGTATACTGAGCATAAAGTAAAATCTCTTTTTTTAGAAGGCTCCTGAACATAAAGCAAAGTCCCATTTTTTGGGAGGGTCCTTAACATAAAGTAAACTCCCATTTATCAGGTGGGTCCTGAACATAATGTAAAATCTCATTTTTTAGGAGGGTCTTGAACAGAAAGTAAATTCCCATTTTTCAGGAGAGTCCTAAAGATAAAGTAAAATCCCATTTTTCAAGACTGTCCTGAACATAAAGTGAAATCCCATTTTTCAGGAGGGTCCTGAACATAAAGTGAAATCCCATTTTTCAGGTGGGTCCAGAGTAGAATGTAAAATCCTATTTTTTCAGAGGGTTTTGAACAGAAATTATAATGTCATTTTTCAGGAGGGTCCAAAACATAAAGTAAATTCTAATTTTTTTAGGAGGGTCCTGTCCCCAAGGTATATTATCAGCAACATACTAGGGTCCAGGAATCACTAGAACCTGAAAATCTCTATGATCCAGGTAGACCTACAGCCTCAGATATGGAACCTCCCCCTACTTTACCTCGTCAAAAAATTAGAACTGATCCTGGTTTAATAGTCATCAAATCTGATGAGGAATATACTCCTGACCTCAAAGCTCTTGAAGTCCTCTGGTAGGAGTTTGGTCGGCTATGGATAACAGATATGAAAAGACTCCGATGTGATATCGAATTCTTTAGATGGTTTGAATTCACTGGAAGAATGGAAAACCAAAATGAATCCCTTCACGTTATCATTAATAAATGGTATACGCAGAGTAACAAGGTCGTTGAATCCGTTACTCCTCCTCTCAAAGGGATAAAAATTCCTCATTCTAATGAAGCCCTCAATGCTTCCCCTTTCAAGAAGAAGCATGATAGACCCCTATCAGCCCCAATCAACAGAGACCTAGACAGGACAGTTGAACAAAACAACTATACTAATCAGGTCCTTCACACTATCTCCCAGAAAATAGGAGAGACTAAGAGCTCAATGCTTCCTTTTAGTTCTCCCACTTCTGAAAAAGGTGATATTAGCCCTAAACCTATTACCAACCCTATCTTTAAGATCCTTGAGTTCCAAAAAGAGAAATTCCCTAATCTCAGTGATGACTTTAAAGTCTCGAGGAAAATCTTAGAACAAATCAATGAAAAACTTTCCAAGTTTAAAATCTCTGAGAAAGGAGAGTCCAGCAACCAAAAGAACTCTTTTTCTAAACTCACTAGTGATCGTTTTTCTACTAAGAAAAATTATTACAAATGCCCTTCTCCTTCAAACGTCCAGTTTGAAGAAAATCCTTACCTCTCCACCTCCAACCATGATGGTAGAGGAATAACAAAATGGAATGTTGACGGTTTGGCTGAACACCAAATCTATAACAAACTCTATGAAATGGGTGTTGCCATCACAGCTTATAAAATTAGAGGAGCCTCTGATAAAGAGGCAGCCACCATGATTGTAGTAGGATTCACTGGTATGATAAAACACTGGGGGGACAACTATTTCACAGTTGACATTAAGACCCTTATCTTTGAAGCCACGGCTCTAGAAACGGTTGTCAAAACTGAAAATGGACAAGAAATTCTTGAGCAGGTCGCAAAAGAAGATGCTTGTGCCACCCTCCTATACCACATAGCGAGACACTTTATAGGAGAGCCCAAATTATTTCAGGACAGGAGTTTAGAAATCCTTAACAATCTCACTTGCAAAGATCTGGATGACTTTAGAGGGTATAAGGATACCTTTTTAGTCAAAATCATGATCCGAACTGACTGTAACAATGTCTTCTGGAAAGAACATTTTATTAGTGGTCTTCCTCCTCTGTTCGCAGATAAAGTTAGGACCAAAATCAAAGATAGATTCGAGGGAAAAATCCCTTACGGGATCTTAACCTATGGAGATATAATAAGCTTCATTACCACAGTAGGAGTAGACCTCTGCACCGACCTTAAGCTTAATAAACAACTTAAGAAGGATAGCACTTCCAAATATGGACTAGGAAGCTTTTGCCAAGATTTTGGGTTCACTAACCTATCCTCTCCCTCTAAAAAACATAGGAAAAAATCCTTTAAGTCTCATAGAAAATCCAAACAACCCAGAAAAGAATCCTTCAAAAGGGAATCTTACAAGACTAGTAGAAAAACTAGACGAAAACCCTCTAGTAACAAAGATACTTGTTGGACTTGCGGTAAAACCGGCCATAGAGCTAAAGACTGTAAGTCAGGCAAAAAGAATAAGATCAACCAATTAGGTCTCTCTGAAGAAACCAAAGAGAAATTATTCTCTATAATGGAAGACTCATCAGATTCCTCCAACTCTTTCAGCTTTTCTAGTAACGACTATAGCGACAAAGAATTCATCAACGCCGCATATGAGTCCGATCAATCCCATTCCGGCCAGGAATGTGCTTGTAATGGTACTTTCTGTACATGCCCAAAAAGGACCGTTAATGTCATTTCAGGAAATCCTAAAGAAATCCTATTTGACATCATAGAACACATCCAGGATGGTGAGGCTAGAAATAAATATCTTCTAGAACTCAAACGATTGATGCTTTCTCACAAAGAAAAGCCCCCCAAACCCATAATTTAGCATGAAACAGGTTATGTCTTGATTCAATAAACCTGCAGAACCATCCATAGCTGATCTCAAAGGTGAAATTTCCACCCTCAAAGGAGAAATCAGAGACTTTAAAGTCAGACTTGATCAGGTGGAACTTAACATTTTTATGGATCAAGTCCTAAAAAATGTGTCTCCCCCAGAAAATGTATCCCCACCCGAGTCTCCAAAGGCCTCCCCAGTCATTCATAATGATCATCTAAAGGAGCCCAATTCCTTCCCCAGTTCCGATTCTCCCTCTACCTTCGGCACTGCTATTACGGCCATTAAAGCTTACAGCGAACATATCGCCGTCAAAATTGTCATCAACAAAGACTTTGTTCTTAACAGAGTCGCACTCTTTGATACTGGAGCAGACAACAACTGTATTGTCAAGGGACTAGTACCTACTAAGTACCAGCTAAAAAGCACCTCCCATCTTTACTCTGCCACAGGAGAAAAGATAAAGATCCATTACGACCTTCCTAAAGCTCATATCTGTAACAATGGCATTTATCTTGTTAATGATTTTGTCATCACCGAAGGTATCACGGAAGATATCATTCTAGGAATACCTTTTGTCAATCAAATTCGTCCTTTTATTAGCGATTTTGATGGAATTCGCACAAGAATTTTAGATCAAAATCTTTTCTTCCCCTTATTAAGGCCCCTCTCGCAAGAAGAAGGCAACCTTATTAAAGAAAGAACTGCTTTTAAAATTAACAGACTTTCTTCGCATATTTGTTTTCTTAAACAAGAAATTCAAATAAAAAAATTGAGCAAGTTTTAAAAACCCCGGAGATGGTTACTAAAGTTGTTAATCTTCAAAAAAGATTCGAAAAAGAAATTTGCTCCGAATTTCCTAACGCTTTTTGGGAAAGAAAAAGACATTTAGTAGAACTTCCTTACATTACTGGTTTTAACGAACAAGCCATTCCTACTAAGGCCAGGACCATCCAAATGAACCAGGAAATAATGGAAATCTGCAAAAAGGAAATCCACCATCTTCTAAAAAATGGGATTATTAGAACCTCGAATTCTCCATGGAGTTGCTCTGCCTTTTATGTCAATAACAGTGCAGAAAAGGAGCGAGGAACTCCCAGGCTTGTAATAAATTACAAGCCTTTGAATGCGGTTTTGAAATGGATCAGACATTCGATTCCTAACAATAGGGATCTTTTAAAGAGGACTTTCAAAGACAATCTTTACAGTAAATTTGATATGAAGTCAGGATTCTGGCAAATTCAAATTGCTGAGAAAGATAAATACAAAACGGCCTTCAGCGTCCCATTTCGACATTATAAATGGAATGTCTTACTGTTTGGTCTTAAAAATGCTCCTTCAGAGTTTCAGAACATCATGAATAATATTTTCAATCCTTATAGTTATATGTCGATTGTTTATATTGATGATGTGCTTATTTTCTCGGAAAATATTGATTCCCATTTCAAGCATCTAGACATCTTCTTCAACATTGTTAAAATCAATGGTTTGGTAGTTAGCGCCAAAAAAATGAAGCTCTTCCAGACTTCTATAAGATTCTTAGGACATGATCTTTATCAAGGTAGTTATAAACCTATTTGTGGAGCTATAGAGTTCTCCTCCAAATTCCCTAACGAGATTAGTGATAAAATCCATCTTCAAAGGTTCTTAGGTAGCCTTAATTATGTAGCAGATTTTATCCCAAACATTAGACAGGTCTGCGAACCTCTATACAAAAGACTTAAAAAATGCCAGTTCCTTGGAGTTCTGACCAAACTAATGTTGTCATTAAGATTAAAGAATTAGTCAAAAACCTTCCATGCTTAGGAATTCCTAACCCAGAAGCCTCTATGATTGTTGAAACAGATGTTTCGGATATCGGGTACGTGGGTATTCTGAAGCAATAGGTCAATAATTCTTCTGAACAGTTAGTCAGATTTACATCCGGATTATGGAATCAAGCTCAGAAAAACTATAGCACTATTAAAAAGGAAGTTTTATCTATAGTGCTATGTATCACTAAATTTCAAGATGATCTTGTCAATAAAGATTTTTTACTAAGAGTAAATTGCAAATCTGCTAAAGAAATTTTACAAAAGGATGTTAAAAATTTGGTTTCAAAACAAATATTTGCTAGATGGCAAGCTCTCCTGTCTAGCTTTGATTTTCAAATTGAGTTTATCAAAGGAGAAAATAACTCCCTTCCCGATTTTCTAACAAGAGAATTTTTACAGGGCCAAAATGAGATCCACCACACTGGGAAAAATCTCAGTAGGCAACAAACAAGACCAAACCAAAATGGCTAGACCATTTGACTTACCGTCAGCATCAACAAATCCCTTGAGGCCATCAGTCCCGCAGAGGCCTGAACTAAAACCGGAACTACAATCACCATTCCACAACAAATATGTAGCTTTGGCAGAATTTCCAAAGCTCCCTCCACCAATGCCAACTAGATTGGTAGATCTAAAGACTAATAAACCTTTTGATAAAGGGCAATCCTCAAGCTCATCTGTACAGTCGAAACAGAGTTACGCCATGGAGGCTCCAGAAACCTTTGCACAGGCAGTGAACCCCACAACAGCCAAAACAATACCAACTCCTTCCATCAAGGAAGAATTTCAATTCGTTACCACTCAGGTAATGCCTATTGTTGCATTAGATAAAGAATATAAGGGATATCCACTGGACCAGCTTATCAAGCCAGCCTACAATGACAAAAACTTCGTGGACACAGAGAATCCACTTAAAACAAGGCAATATTATGAAGCCATCTTGGTGGACACCAATTTTATCGAGGTCGAGCATTCTATGAATGAAAGAAATCCAGAATATATCGATTATTCTAGGTTCACCATTAAGAGGGTATTAACCCCGTTTAATTGGTTTGCAGATCACATGCATACCCCTAATGCATTATCTATGCCGCATAGGCCACAAACTTATAATTGGTACGACTATAAGTCGGCGTGGTTCAATTTTTTATATGTTAGGCCAGGACACACCTGATTCATTAAATATTATCCTGCCATGGTGGATGCCGTTATACCTAGATGGTTTTACGAATGGTGGATATACTTTGGAGGGATCAAAGAAATCCTCCCCCAACAGTTTCTTAATCGATTCGCAGAGTTTTGTTCAAAGGAAGGGTGTGTAACCCTCCCAGAGCACATCCAAATGTGCAAGTTCTTCATTAAGAAGAGAGTTTCTTGTATCATCTCCTGGAATTTCGCTAAAGGAGAACAAGACCGAATTAAATATTTATCCAAAGAGATAAAAGTCAAAGGTTAGACCCCCAAGCCAACAACACCAAAAACCCCTGATAAAGGGAAAACAACAGCATCTTCAACCAGCGCCTCACAAAATAAGAAGGCACTCAAAGAAAAATTAAAGAAGGCTTTACAGGATATGGAAAAGCCAAGAAACGAACGAAGAAGAAGTATTACAACTTCTAGAAGAAGCTTCCTCCACAGGAAGTAGCGACAACAATGGGGATATGCTAAATCCCAAAGGGATAGCCATGGCCTACCTGGACCCCTATTAAGAATAGAGAAATGACCCTTCAAAAGGTAGAGCTTCAAAGAACCGGAATTATTTTTTGAAGAGGCATTCTATTATTCCTAATTGGAATCCGTAGGACCAGATACTTTCCTAAAGCAATCAATCAGCTTTACAAAAGCAAAAGAAATCTGCTTTTCAAAATAAAAAAGTGTCTACAGCACTCAAGTCAACTTTTCAAAAGCCAAAGGAATCTGCTTTTCAAAAAGAAAAAGCATCCGTAGTATTCAAGATTGTCGACTGTCTAGAAATAATCCCAGCCTTACAATTGTACACTAAAGAAGCATAACATCAAGACCTCTGAGTCTACTGTTGCCATTAATAATTATTTAGAAATTATTCAGTTATTAATCTTCAAAACTGGAGTATTCCAAAAGAACTCTTTAACACGATCTATCAGATTGGTAAGTTTAGTTTTCTAAAGAAGCATAACATCAAGACTTCTGAGTCTACTGTTGCCAAAAATAATTCTTTAGAAATTATTCAATTATTAAATGAGCTTGACATAAACCGAGTTAATTCAGGAAGGTCCTGAACAAAAAGAAAAATCTCATTTTTCTGGAGGGTCCTGAACATAAGGTGAAATCCCATTTTTCAGGAGGGTCCTAAACAGAAGGTGAAATCCCATTTTTGGGAGGGTCCTGAGCATAAAGTGAAATCCCATTTTTTCAGAAGGGTCCTAAAAAGAAAGTAAAATTCCATTTTCCAGGAGGGTCCTGGACATAATATGAAAGCCCATTTTTCAGGAGAGTCCTAGACATAAAATGAAATCCTATTTTTCAAGAGTGTCCTGAACATAAAGTGAAATTTCATTTTTCAGAAGGGTCCTGAACATAAAGTGAAATCCCATTTTTCAGGAGGGTTCGGAGCAGAATGTAAAATCCTATTTTTTCAGGAGGGTCTTGAACAGAAAGAAAAATTCTATTTTTTAGGAGGGTCCTGAACATAAAGTAAAATCCAATTTTTCAGGAGGGTCCTGAGCATAAAGTAAAATCCCATTTTCTAGAAGGGTCCTGAACATAAGGAAAAATCCCATTTTTCAGGAGGGTCCTGTACATAGAGTAAAATCCCATTTTTAAGAAGGGTCCTGAACAGAAAGTAAAGCCCCTTTTTTAAGAGGGTCAAGAACAGAAAGTAAAATCCCACTATTTAAGAGGGTCCTGAAAAGAAAGTAAAATCCTATTATTCAGGAGGGTCCAGAACAAAAAGTTAAATCCCATTTTTCCGGGGAGTCCTGAACTGAAAGCAAAATCCCATTTTTTAGGAGGGTCTTGAGCATAAAGTAAAATCCCATTTTTCAGGAGGGTCTTGAGCATAAAGTAAAATCCTATTTTTTAGGAGGGTCTTGAAAAGAAAGTAAAAACCCATTTTTCAGGAGGGTCCTGAACATAAAGTTAAATCCCATTTTTCAGGAGGGTCCTGAACAGAAAGTAAAGTCCCATTTTTCAGGAGGGTCCTTAACATAAAGTAAAGTCCCATTTTTCAGAAAGGTCCTGGACTTAAAGTAAAATCCCATTTTTCTGGAGGGTCCTGAACATAAAGTTAAATCCCATTTTTCAGAAGGGTCCTAAACAAAAAGTAAAATCCCATTTTCAGGAGTGTCTTGAGCATAAAGTAAAATCCCATTTTTCAGGAGATCCTTTAATAAAAGTAAAATTTCATTTATCAGGAGGGTCCTGAACATAAAGAGATCCTATTTTTCAGGAGGGTCTTGTACATAAAGTGAAATTCCAATTTTTAGGAAGGTCCTGAACAGAAAGTAAAATCCCATCTTTCAGGAGGGCACTAACCATAAAGTAAAATCTCTTTTTTCAGAAGGGTCCTGAACATAAAGCAAAGTCCCATTTTTCGGGAGGGTCCTCAACATAAAGTAAACTCCTATTTTTCAGGTGGGTCCTAAACATAATGTAAAATCTCATTTTTTAGGAGGGTCCTGAACAGAAAGTAAAATCCCATTTTGCAGGAGAGTCCTAAACTTAAAGTAAAATCCCATTTTTCAAGAGAGTCCTGAACATAAAGTTAAATCCCATTTTTCAGGAGGGTCCTGAACATAAAGTGAAATTCCATTTTTCAGGAGGGTCCAGAGTAGAAAGTAAAATGCTATTTTTTCAGAAGGGTCTTCAACAGAAATTATAATTCCATTTTTCAGGAGGGTCTAAAACATAAAGTAAAATCCCATTTTTTGAGGAGGGTCCTGAGTATAAAGTAAAATCCCATTTTTCAGGAGGGTCCTGAAATGTATGAAAAATCCCATTTTTCAGAAGAGTTTTGAACAGAAAGTAAAATCCTATTTTCCAGGAGGGTCCTGAACAGAAAGTAAAATTCTATTTTCTAGGAAGGTCCTAAACATAATGTGAAATCCCATTTTTCAGGAGGGTCCTGAACAGAAAGAAAAATCTCATTTTTCTGGAGGGTCCTGAACATAAGGTGAAATTCCATTTTTCAGGAGGGTCCTAAACAAAAGGTGAAATCCCATTTTGGGGAGGGTCCTGAGCATTAAGTTAAATCCCATTTTTTTGGAGGGTCCTGAACATAAAGTGAAATCTGATTTTTTTAGAAGGGTGTTGAACATAAAGTGAGATCCCATTTTTTCAGAAGAGTCCTGAACAGAAAGAAAAATTCCATTTTCCAGGAGGGTCCTGGACAAAATATGAAAGCCCATTTTTCAGGAGAGTCCTAAACATAAAGTGAAATCCCATTTTTCAAGAGTGTCCTGAACATAAATTGAAATTCCATTTTTCAGAAGGGTCCTGAACATAAAGTGAAATCCCATTTTTCAGGAGGGACCGGAGAAGAATGTAAAATCCTATTTTTTCAAGAGGGTCTTGAACAGAAAGGATAATTCTATTTTTCAGGAGGGTCCTGAACATAAAGTAAAATCCAATTTTTTAGGAGGGTTCTGAGCATAAAGTAAAATCCCATTTTCTAGAAGCGTCCTGAACATAAGGAAAAATACCATTTTTCAGGGGGGACCTGTACATAATGTAAAATCCCATTTTTAAGGAGGGTCCTGAATAGAAAGTACAGTCCCATTTTTTAAGAGGGTCTAGAACAGAAAGTAAAATCCAACTATTAAGGTGGGTCCTGACAAAAAACTAAAATCCTATTATTCAAGAGTGTCCAGAACATAAAGTTAACTCCCATTTTTACGGGGAGTCCTGAACAGAAAGCAAAATCCCATTTTTCAGGAGGGTCTTGAACATAAAGTAAAATCCCATTTTTCAAGAGGGTCCTGAACAGAAAGTAAAATCTCATTTTTCAGGATGGTCCTGTACATAAAATAAATCCCATTTTTCAGGAGGGTCCTGAACATTAAGTTAAATCCCATTTCTCAGGAGGGTCCCGAACATAAGGTGAAATCCCATTTTTCAGGAGGGTCCTAAACATAATGTGAAATCCCATTTTTGGGAGAGTCCTGAGCATAAAGTGAAATCCCTTTTTTCAGGAGGGACCTGAACATAAAGTGAAATCTCATTTTTTGAGAAAGGTGCTGAACATAATGTGAGTTCCCATTTTTCATGAGGGTCCTGAACAGAAAGTAAAATTCTATTTTTCAGGAGGGTTCTGGACATAAAGTGAAATCCTATTTTATTGAAGGGTCCTGAACATAAAGTTAAATCTCAATTTTCAGGAGGGTCCTGAACAGAAAGTAAAATCCCTTTTTTCAGGAGGGTCTTGAGCATAAAGTGAAATCCTATTTTTTACGAGGGTCCTAAACATAAAGTGATATTCTATTTTTCAGGAGGGTCCTGAACAGAAAGTAAAATCTCATTTTTTAGGAGGGTCATATACATAAAGTAAAATCCCATTTTTCAAGAGGGGCTTCAACAGAAAGTAAAATCCAATTTTTTAGGAGGGTCCTGAACATAAGGTGAAATCCTATTTTTCAGGAGGGTCCTAAACATAAGGTGAAATCCCATTTTTGGGCGGGTCCTGAGCATAAAGTGAAATCTCTTTTTTCAGGAGAGACCTGAACATAAAGTGAAATTTCATTTTTTGAGAAGGGTGCTGAACATAAAGTGAGTTCCCATTTTCCATGAGGGTCCTGAACAGAAAGTAAAATTCTATTTTTCAGGAGGGTTCTGGACATAAAGTGAAATCCCATTTTTCAAAAAGGTCCTGAACATAAAGTTAAATCTCAATTTTCAGGAGGGTCTTGAACAGAAAGTAAAATCCCTTTTTTCAGGAGGATCTTGAGCATAAAGTAAAATCCCATTTTTCCGGAGGGTCTTGAACATAAAGAGAAATCCAATTTTTCAGGAGGGTCCGGAACAGAGTGTAAAATCTTATTTTATAAGTGGGTCCGGAATATAAAGTAAAGTCCCATTTTTCAAGAGGGTCCAGAACATAAAATGAAATCCCATATTTTCAGAAGGGTCCTGAACATAAAGTAAAGTCCTATTTTTTAGGAGGGTCCAGAACTTTTCAAGAGGGTGCTAAACAGAAAGTAAAATCCCATTTTTCAGGAGGGTCTTGAAATGAAAGTATAATCCCATTTTTCAGGAGAGTCCTTAATAGAAAGTAAAATTCCATTTTTCGGGAGGGTCCTGAACATAATGAGAAATCCTATTTTTCAGAAGGGTCCTGAACATAAAGTGAAATTCCAATTTTTAGGAAGGTCCTGAACAGAAAGTAAAATCCCATCTTTCAAGAGAGTACTGAGCATAAAGTAAAATCTCTTTTTTCAGAAGGGTCTTGAACATAAAGAAAAGTCCCATTTTTTTGGAGGGTCCTTAACATAAAGTAAACTCCCATTTTTCTGGTGGATCCTAAACATAATGTAAAATCTCATTTTTTAGGAGGGTCCTGAACAGAAAGTAAAATCCCATTTTTCAGGAGAGTCCTAAACATAAAGTAAAATCCCATATTTCAAGAGTGTCCTGAACATAAAGTTAAATCCCATTTTTCAGGAGGGTCCTGAACATAAAGTGAAATCTCATTTTTCAGGAGGGTCCAAAGTAGAATGTAAAATCCTATTTTTTCAGGAGGGTCTTGAACAGAAATAATAATTCCATTTTTCAGGAGAGTCCAAAACATATAGTAAAATCCAATTTTTTTAGGAGGGTCCTGAGCATAAAGTAAAATCCCATTTTTCAGGAGGGTCCTGAAATGAAAGTAATATCCCTTTTTTCGGAAGGGTTTTTAACAGTAAGTAAAATCCTATATTCCAGGAGGGTCCTGAACAGAAAGTAAAATTCTATTTTCTAGGAAGGTCCTAAACATAATGTGAAATCCCATTTTTCTAGGAAGGTCCTAAACATAATGTGAAATCCCTTTTTTCGGAAGGGTTTTTAACAGTAAGTAAAATCCTATATTCCAGGAGGGTCCTGAACAGAAAGTAAAATTCTATTTTCTAGGAAGGTCCTAAACTTAATGTGAAATCCCTTTTCTCAAGAGGGTCCTGAACAAAAAGTAAAATCTTATTTCTCTAGAGGGTCCTGAACATAAGGTGAAATCCCATTTTTTTGGAGGGTCCTGAACATAAAGTAAAATATTATTGTTTCAGAAAGGTGCTGAACATAAAGTGAGATCCCATTTTTTCAGAAGGGTCCTGAACAGAAAGTAAAAATTCCATTTTCCAGAAGGGTCCTGGACATAATATGAAAGCCCATTTTTCTGGAGAGTCCTAAACATAAAATGAAATCCCATTTTTCAAGAGTGTCCTGAACATAAAGTGAAATTCCATTTTTCAAAAGGGTCTTGAACATAAAGTGAAATCCCATTTTTTAGGAGGGTCCGGAGCAGAATTTAAAATCCTATTTTTTCAAGAGGGACTTGAACAGAAAGTATAATTCTATTTTTCAGGAGGGTCCTGAATATAATGTAAAATCCAATTTTTCAGGAGGGTCCTGAGCATATAGTAAAATCCCATTTACTAGAAGGGTCCTGAACATAAGGAAAAATCCAATTTTTCAGGAGTGTCCTGTACATAAAGTAAAATCCCATTTTTAAGGAGGGTCCTGAACAGAAAGTGAAGTCCCATTTTTTAAGAGGGTCTAGAACAGAAAGTAAAATCCCACTATTCAAGAGGGTCCTGAAAAGAAATTAAAATCCTATTATTTAGGAGGGTCCAAAACATAAAGTTAAATCCCATTTTTTCGGGGAGTCCTGAACAGAAAGCAAAATCCCATTTTTCAGGAGGGTCTTGAGCATAAAGTAAAATCCCATTTTTCAGGAGGGTCTTGAGCATAAAGTAAAATCCCATATTTTAGGAGAGTCCTGAAAAGAAAGTAAAATCCTATTATTTAGGAGGGTCCAAAACATAAAGTTGAATCCCATTTTTCCGGGGAGTCCTGAACAGAAAGCAGAATCCCATTTTTCAGGAGGGTCCTGAGCATAAAGTAAAATCCCATTTTTTAGGAGGGTCTTGAGCATAAAGTAAAATCCCATATTTTAGGAGGGTCCTGAAAAGAAAGTAAAATCCTATTATTTAGGAGGGTCCAAAACATAAAGTTGAATCCCATTTTTCCGGGGAGTCCTGAACAGAAAGCAGAATCCCATTTTTCAGCAGGGTCTTGAGCATAAAGTAAAATCCCATTTTTTAGGAGGGTCTTGAGCATAAAGTAAAATCACATTTTTTACGAGGGTCCTGAAAAGAAACTAAAAACCTATTTATCAGGATAGTCCTGAACATAAAGTGAAATTCCATTTTTCAGGAGGGTCTTGAATAGAAAGTAAAATCTCATTTTTCAGGAGGGTCCTGTACATAAAGTAAAATCCTATTTTTTAGGAGGGTCCTGGAAAGAAAGTAAAATCACATTTTTCAGGAGGGACCTGAACATAAGGTAAAATCCCATTTTTTTGGAGGGTCCTAAACATAATGTGAAATCCCATTTTTGGGAGGGTCCTGAGCATAAAGTGAAATCCCTTTTTTCAGGAGGGACCTGAACATAAAGTGAAATCTCATTTTTTCAGAAGGGTGCTGAACATATAGTGAGTTCCCATTTTTCATGAGGGTCCTGAACAGAAAGTAAAATTCTATTTTTCAGGAAGGGTTCTGGACATAAAGTGAAATCCCATTTTTCAGGAGGGTCCTGAACATAAAGTTAAATCTCAATTTTCAGGAGGGTCCTGAACAGAAACTAAAATCCCTTTTGTTTAGGAGGGTCTTAAGCATAAAGTAAAATTCCATTTTTCAGGAGGGATTTGAACGTAAAGTGAAATCCAATTTTTCAGGAGGGTCTTGAACAGAGAGTAATATCTTATTTTTCCAGTGGGTCCGGCATATAAAGTAAAGACCCATTTTTCAGGAGGGTCCTAAACATAAAATGAAATCTCATATTTTCAGAAGGGTCCTGAACATAAAGTAACGTCCTATTTTTTAGGAGGGTCCAGAACATAAAGTAAAGTCCCACTTTTCAAGAGGGTCCTGAACAAAAAGTAAAATCCCATTTTTCAGGAGGGTCCTAAAATGAAAGTAAAATCCCATTTTTCAGTAGAGTCCTTAATAGAAAGTAATATTCCATTTTTCAGGAGGATCCTGAACATAAAGAGAAATCCTATTTTTCAGGAAGTCCTGAACATAAAGTGAAATTCCAATTTTTAGGATGGTCCTGAACAGAAAGTAAAATCCCATCTTTCAGGAGTGTACAGAGCATAAAGTAAAATCTCTTTTTTCAGAAGGGTCCTAAACATAAAGTAAAGTCCCATTTTTTGGGAGGTTCCTTAACATAAAGTAAACTCCCATTTTTCAAGTGGGTCCTGAACATAATGTAAAATCTCATTTTTTAGGTCCGGAACATAAAGTGAAATTTCATTTTTCAGAAGGGTCCTGAACATAAAGTGAAATCCCATTTTTCAGGAGGGTCTGAAGCAGAATGTAAAATCCTATTATTTCAGGAGGGTCTTGAACATAAGGGGAAATACCATTTTTCAGGAGGCTCCTAAACAGGAGGTGAAATCCCATTTTTTGGAGGTCCTTAGCATAAAGTGAAATCCCATTTTTTAAAAGGGTCCTGAACATAAAGTGAAATCTCATTTCTTCAAAAGGTTGCTGAACATCAAGTGAGATCCTATTTGTTCAGAAGGGTCCTGAACAGAAAGTAAAATTCCATTTTCCAGGAGGGTCCTGGACATAATATGAAAGCCCATTTTTCAGGAGAGTCCTATACATAAAGTGAAATACCATTTTTCAAGTGTGTCCGGAACATAAAGTAGAGTCCCATTTTTCAAAAAGGTCCTGAACATAAAATAAAATCCCATTTTTCAGGAGGGTCCGGAGCAGAATGTAAAATCCTATTTCTTAAGGAGGGTCTTGAACAGAAAGTATGATTCTATTTTTCAGGAGGGTCCTGAACATAAAGTAAAATCCAATTTTTCAGGAGGGTCCTGAGCATAAAGTAAAATCCCATTTTTTATAAGGGTCCTGAACACAAGAAAAAATCCTATTTTTAAGGAGGGTCCTGAACATAAGGTAAAATCCCATTTTTAAGGAGGGTCCTGAACATAAGCTTAAATTCTATTTTTCAGGAGGAACCTGTGCATAAAGTGAAATCATATTTTTTTGAAGATTCCTGTACATAAAGTGGGATCCCATTTTTCAGGAGGGTCCTGAACATAAAGTGAAATTACATTTTTCAGGAGAGTCCTGAACAGAAAGTAAAATCTCATTTTTCAGGAGGGTTCTAGATATAAAGTATAATCTCATTTTTTATGAGGTTCCTGAATTTAAAGTAAAAATACCTTTTTTAGGACAGTACTGAGCATAAAGTGAAATTCTATTTTTCAGGAGTGTCTTGAACATAAAGTAAAATCTCATTTTTAAGGAGGGTCCTGAACATCAAGCAAAATCCTATTTTTAAGGAGGGTCCTAAACCGAAAGTAAAATCTCATTTTTCAGGAGGGTCCTTAACATAAAGTGAAATCCCATTTTTCAGGAAGGTCTTAAGCATAAAGTAAAATCCCATTTTCCAGGAGAGTCCTTAATAGAAAGTAAAATTCCATTTTTCAGGAGGTTCCTAAATATAAAGAGAAATCCTACTTTTCAGGAGGGTCCTAAACATAAAGTTAAACTCATTTTTCAGGAGGTTCCAGGACAGAAAGTAAAATCCCAATTTTCAGGACTGTCTTGAGCATAAAGTAAAATCTCATTTTTCAGGAGAGTCCTTAATAGAAAGTAAAATTCCATTTTTCAGGAGGGTCCTGAACATAAAGAAAAATTCTATTTTTCAGGAGGGTTCTGAACATAAAGTGAAATTCCAATTTTTTGGAAGGTCATGAACATAATGTAAAATCCCATCTTTCAGGAGGGTACTTAGCATAAAGTAAAATCTCATTTTTCAGTAGGGTCCTGAACATAAAGCAAAGTCCCATTTTTCTGGAGGGTCCTTAACATAAAGTAAACTCCCATTTTTCAGGAGGGTCCTGAATATAAAGTAAAATCTCATTTTTTAGGAGAGTCCTGAACAGAATGTAAAATCCCATTTTTCAGGAGAGTCCTAAACATAAAGTAAAATCCCATTTTTCAAGATTGTCCTGTACATAAAGTGAAATCCCATTTTTCAGGAAGGTCCGGAGCAGAATGTAAAATCCTCTTTTTTCAGGAGGGTCTTGAGCAAAAAGTATAATTCTATTTTTCAGGAGGGTCCTAAACATAAAGTAAAATCCAATTTTTCAGGAGGGTCCTAAGCGTAAAGTAAAATCCCATTTTCTAGAAGGGTCCTGAACATAAGGAGAAATCCTATTTTTCAGGAGGGTCCTGAACATAAGGTAAAATCCCATTTTTTAGGAGGGACCTGAACATAAGGTTAAATTCTATTTTTCAGGAGGAATCTGAGTATAAAGTGAAATCTCATTTTTTTGGAGGGTCCTGAACATAAAGTAAAGTTCAATTCTTCAGGAGGATCCTGAACATAACGTGAAATCCCATTTTTCAGGAGGTTCTTGAACATAAAGTGAAATCCTATTTTTCAGGAGGGTCCGGAAAAGAATGTAAAATCCTATTTTTTCAGGAGGGTCTTGAACAGTATCTACCAGAATAGCTTCGTAATACCAACGAGTTTTGAGTGGATCCTCAGTGTCCACAAAGTTGTTGTTAGTTTAAACCGGCTTGATGAGCTGGTTCAGATGATACTCTTTGCATGCCTTGTCTAATGCAATTATGGGACATACTCGGGTAGTTATAAACTTGAACTCTTCCTTGGCTGGAGATGCTGGAGTGGCTTTGGCTGCTGTTGGATCAACCGCTTCGGCGAAGGTTTCTGGAGCCTTCATTGCGTAACTTTGCTTGGTTTGTACCGAGGAGCTAGATGCTTGCCCCTGGATTATGGGCAAATTTGTTTTAAGATCTACCAACTTTGTAGGCGTTGGCGGAGGTAGTTTTGGGATCTGCTGTTCTGTTAGGGCAGTGAATCTATTGTGGATAGGATATTGAATCTCCATTTTGAGAACTGGCCTTTGAGGAACTGAAGGCCAAAGTGGATTTGTGGTCGCTGAAGGAGCGTCGAATGGTCTGGCCATTCTAGCTTATTCCTGCTTGGGGTTCTTCCCCAGATTTGGTCTCATGGCCCTGTAGAAATTCTCTTGTTAGAAAATCGGGAAGGGAGTTATGTTCTCCTTTGATAAATTCAATTTGAAAATCGAAGCTAGATAGGAGAGCTTGCCATCTAGCAAATATCTATTTTGAAACGAGATTTTTAACATCTTTTTGTAAAATCTCTTTAGCTGATTTGCAATCAACACGAAGAAGAAATTCCTTATTGATAAGGTCATCTTGAAATTTTGTGATACATAGCACTATAGATAAAACTTCCTTTTTAACAGTGCTATAATTTTTCTGAGCGGCATTCCATATGCCAGAGCTAAAACGAACTAGTTGTTCGGGAGAGGCAACTTCTACCCTTTGCTTTAGGATACCACCATACCCTATGTCTGAAGCATCTGTTTCCACAATCATGAAAGCTTCAGGATTAGGGATACCTAGACAGGGAAGGTTTTGTACTAAAGATTTAATCTTTATAACAACATTGGTTTGTTCAGCGCTCCACGGAACTGGATTTTTCTTAAGTCGTTTGTAAAGAGGTTCACAGACCTGCCTAATGTGAGGGATAAAATCAGCAACATAATTCAGGCTTCCTAAGAACCTTTGAAGTTGAGTTTTATCGGTAATTTCATTAGGGAATTTAGAAGAGAACTCTATGGCTCGACAAATGGGTTTGTGACTACCCTGATGCAAATCATGACCTAAAAAACGAATAGAAGTTTGAAACAACTTCATCTTTTTAGCACTAACGACTAGGCCATTTAATTTTACAATCTTAAAGAATGTATTAAGATGTTTGAAATGTGAATCAATGTTCTCAGAGAAAATTAACACATCATCAATGTAAACAATTGACATATAAGAATATTCATTGAAAATATTATTCATGATATTCTGGAATTCAGAAGGAGCATTTTTAAGTCCAAAAGGTAAGACGTTCCATTCGTAGTGCCCAAAAGGGACGTTGAAGGCAGTCTTATATTTATCCTTTTCAGCAATTTGGATTTGCCAGAATCCTGATTTCATATCGAATTTGCTGTAAAGGTTGGCCTTATAGGTTCTTTTGAGAAGATCCCTTTTGTTAGGAATCGGATGTCGTATCCATTTTAGGATAGTATTCAATGGCTTGTAATTAATAACAAGCCTAGGAGTTCCTCGTTCTTTTTCTGCACTATTATTTACATAAAATGCAGAGCAAATCCAAGGAGAGTCAGAGGGTCTAATGATACCCTTTTGAAGAAGATGGTTTATTTCTGTTTTGCAGATTTCCATCATTTCTTGGTTCATTTGGATTGGTCTGGCCTTCATAGGAATATGTTGCTCGTCGAAGCCAGCAATGTAAGGAAGTTCAACGAGATGCTTCTTGCGTTCCCAAAATGCATTAGGCAATTCGGAGCAAATCTCGTCTTCGAACTTCTTTTGGAGAAGGGTTATTTTGTTGACCATCTCCGGGGTTTTTAAAGTTTGCTCAATATGTTTGAGCTGAACTTCTTGCTTGAGAAAGCAAAGGTGGGAGGATAGGCGGTTTACCTTAAACACAGTTTCCTGAACAGAAAGTAGAATCCCATTTCTAGGATGGTCCTGAACAGAAAGAACAATCCCATTTTCTTGGAAGGTCCTAAACATAATGTGAAATCCCATTTTTCAGGAGGGTCCTGAACAGAAAGTAAAATTCCATTTTCCAGGAGGGACCTGGACATAATGTGAAAGACCATTTTTCAGGAGACTCCTAAACATAAAGTGAAATCCCATTTTTCAAGAGGGTCCTGAGCATAAAGTGAAATTTCATTTTTCAGAAGGGTCCTGAACATAAAGTGAAATCCCATTTTTCAGGAGGGTCCGAAGCTGAATGTAAAATCCTATTATTTCAGGAGGGTCTTGAACATAAGGTGAAATACCATTTTTCAGGAGGCTCCTAAACAGAAGGTGAAATCCCATTTTTTGGAGGTCCTTAGCATAAAGTGAAATCCCATTTTTTAGAAGGGTCCTGAACATAAAGTGAAATCTCATTTTTTCAAAAGGTTGCTGAACATCAAGTGAGATCCTATTTTTTCAGAAGGGTCCTGAACAGAAAGTAAAATTCCATTTTCCAGGAGGGTCCTAAACATAAAATGAAATCCCATTTTTCAAGAGTGTCCTGAACATAAAGTGAAATTCCATTTTTCAGAAGGGTCTTGAACATAAAGTGAAATCCCATTTTTTAGGAAGGTCCCGAGCAGAATTTAAAATCCTATTTTTTCAGGAGGGTCTTGAACAGAAAGTATAATTTTATTTTTCAGGAGGGTCCTGAACATAATGTAAAATCCAATTTTTCAGGAGGGTCCTGAGCATAAATTAAAATCCCATTTTTCAGGAGTGTCCTGAACATTAAGTAAAATCCCATTTTTAAGGAGGGTCCTGAACAGAAAGTAGAGTCCCATTTTTTAAGAGGGTCTAGAACAAAAAGTAAAATCCCACTATTCAGGAGGGTCCTCAAAAGAAAGTAAAATCCTATTATTTAGGAGGGTCCAAAACATAAAGTTGAATCCCATTTTTCCGGGGAGTCCTGAACAGAAAGCAAAATCCCATTTTTCAGGAGGGTCTTGAGCATAAAGTAAAATCTCATTTTTTAGGAGGGTCTTGAGCATAAAGTAAAATCACATTTTTTACGAGGGTCCTGAAAAGAAAGTAAAAACCTATTTATCAGGAGAGTCCTGAATATAAAGTTAAATCCCATTTTTCAGGAGGGTCCTGACCAGAAAGTAAAATCCCATTTTTCAGGAGGGTCATGAGCATAAAGTAAAATCCTGTTTTTCAGGATAGTCCTGAATAGAAAGTAAAATT
Source organism: Capsicum baccatum var. pendulum (assembly GCA_030864225.1). Lineage (NCBI taxonomy): Eukaryota > Viridiplantae > Streptophyta > Magnoliopsida > Solanales > Solanaceae > Capsicum > Capsicum baccatum. The sequence goes on from CM061553.1 coordinate 204,781,240, forward strand.
CCATTATTCAGGAGGGTCCTGAACATAAAGAGAAATCCTATTTTTCAAGAGGGTCCTGAACATAAAGTGAAATTCTATTTTTCAGGAGAGTCCTGAATAGAAAGTAAAATCTCATTTTTCAAGAAGGTCCTGTACATAAAGTAAAATCCCATTTTTCTGGAGGGTCCTGGAAAGAAAGTAAAATCCCATTTTTCAGGAGGGTCCTAAACATAATGTGAAATCCCATTTTTGGGAGGGTCCTGAGCATTAAGTGAAATCCCTTTTTTTAGGAGGGACTTGAACATAAAGTGAAATCTCATTTTTTCAGAAGGGTGCTGAACATAAAGTGAGTTCCCATTTTTCAAAAGGGTCCTGAACAGAAAGTAAAATTCTATTTTTCAGGAGGGTTCTGGACATAAAGTGAAATCCCATTTTTCAGGAGGGTCCTGAACATAAAATGAAATCCCATATTTTCAGAAGGGTCCTGAACATAAAGTAACGTCCTATTTTTTAGGAGGGTCCAGAACATAAAGTAAAGTCCCACTTTTCAAGAGGGTCCTAAACAGAAAGTAAAATTCCATTTTTCAGGAGGGTGCTGAAATGAAAGTGAAATCCCATTTTTCAGGAGAGTCCTTAATAGAAAGTAAAATTCCATTTTTCAGGAGGATCCTGAACATAAAGAGAAATCCTATTTTTCAGGAGGTCCTGAACATAAAGTGAAATTCTAATTTTTAGGATGGTTCTGAACAGAAAGTAAAATCCTATCTTTCAGGAGGTACTGAGCATAAAGTAAAATCTCTTTTTTCAGAAGGGTACTGAACATAAAGCAAAGTACCATTTTTTGGGAGGTTCCTTAACATAAAGTAAACTCCCATTTTTCAAGTGGGTCCTGAATATAATGTAAAATCTCATTTTTTAGGAGGATCCTGAACAGAAAGTAAAATTTCATTTTTCAGGAGAGTCCTAAACATAAAGTAAAATCCCATTTTTCAAGAGTGTCTTGAGCAGAAAGTAAAATCCCATTTTTCAGGAGGGTGCTGAACAAAGAGTAAAATCTTATTTTCCAAGTGGGTCCGGAATATAAAGTAAATTCCCATTTTTCAGGAGGGTCCTGAACATAAAATGAAATCCCATATTTTCAGAAGGGTCCTGAACATAAAGTAAAGTCCTATTTTTTAGGAGGGTCCGGAACATAAAGTAAAGTCCCACTTTTCAAGAGGGTCCTGAACAAAAAGTAAAATCCCATTTTTCATGAGGGTCCTGAAATGAAAGTAGAATCCCATTTTCTAGGATTGTCCTGAACAGAAAGAACAATCCCATTTTCTTGGAAGGTTCTAAACATAATGTGAAATCCCATTTTTCAGGAGGGTCCTGAACAGAAAGTAAAATCTCATTTTTCAGAAGGGTCCTGAATATAAGGTGAAATACCATTTTTCAGGAGGGTCGTAAACAGAAAGTGAAATCCCATTTTTGGGAGGGTCCTGAGCATAAAGTGAAATCCCATTTATTAGGAGGGTCCTGAACATAAAGTAAAATCTCATTTTTTCAGAAGGGTGCTGTACATCAAGTGAGATCATATTTTTTCAGAAGGGTCCTGAACAAAAAGTAAAATTCCATTTTCCAGGAGGGACCTGGACATAATATGAAAGCCCATTTTTCAGGAGATTCCTAAACATAAAGTGAAATCCCATTTTTCAAGAGTGTCCGGAAAATAAAGTGAAATTCCATTTTTCAGAAGGGTCTTGAACATAAAGTGAAATCCCATTTTTCAGGAGGGTCCGGAGCAGAATGTAAAATCCTATTTTTTCAGGAAGGTCCTGAACATAAGGTGAAATACCATTTTTCAGGATGCTCCTAAACAGAAGGTGAAATCCCATTTTTTGGAGGTCCTGAGCATAAAGTGAAATCCCGATTTTTAGAAGGGTCCTGAACATAAAGTGAAATCTCATTTTTTCAAAAGGGTCCTAGACATAATATGAAAGCCCATTTTTCAGGAGAGTCCTATACATAAAGTGAAATACCATTTTTCAAGTGTGTTTGGAACATAAAGTAGAGTCCCATTTTTCAGAAGGGTCCTGAACATAAAGTGAAATCCCATTTTTCAGGAGGGTCCGGAGCAGAATGTAAAATCCTATTTTTTCAGGAGGGTCTTGAACAGAAAGTATAATTCTATTTTTCAGGAGGGTCCTGAACATAAAGTAAAATCCAATTTTTCAGGAGGGTCTTGAGCATAAAGTAAAATCCCATTTTTTAGAATGGTCCTGAACACAAGGAAAAATCCTATTTTTCAGGAGGGTCCTGAACATAAGGTAAAATCCCATTTTTAAGGAGGGTCCTGAAGATAAGCTTAAATTCTATTTTTCAGGTGGAACCTGAGCGTAAAGTGAAATCACATTTTTTTAGAGAGTCCTAAACATAAAGTGAGATCCCATTTTTCAGGAGGGTCCTGAACATAAAGTGAAATTACATTTTTCAAGAGGGTCCTGAACAGAAAGTAAAATCTCATTTTTCAGGAGGGTTCTAGATATAAAGTATAATCCCATTTTTTATGAGGGTCCTGAATTTAAAGTAAAAATACATTTTTTAGGACAGTACTGAGCATAAATTGAAATTCTATTTTTCAGGAGTGTCTTGAACATAAAGTAAAATCTCATTTTTAAGGAGGGTCCTGTACATCATGTAAAATCCTATTTTTCAGGAGGGTCCTAAACAGAAAGTAAAATCTCATTTTTCAGGAGGGTCCTTAAGATAAAGTGAAATCCCATTTTTCAGGAAGGTCTTAAGCATAAAGTAAAATTCCATTATTCAGGAGAGTCCTTAATAGAAAGTAAAATTCTATTTTTCAGGAGGTTCCTAAATATAAAGAGAAATCCTACTTTCCAGGAGGGTCCTGAACATAAAGTTAAATCCCATTTTTCCGGAGGATCCTGAACAAAAAGTAAAATCCCATTTTTCAGGAGTGTCTTGAGCATAAAGTAAAATCACATTTTTTAGGAGAGTCCTTAATAGAAAGTAAAATTCCATTTTCCAGGAGGGTCCTGAACATAAAGAAAAATCCTATTTTTCAGGAGGGTCATGAACATAAAGTGAAATTCCAATTTTTAGGAAGGTCATGAACATAATGTAAAATCCCACTTTCAGGAGGGTACTTAGCATAAAGTAAAATCTCATTTTTCAGAAGGGTCCTGAACATAAAGCGAAGTCCCATTTTTCTTGAGGGTCCTTAACATAAAGTAAACTCCCATTTTTCAGGAGGGTCCTGAATATAAAGTAAAATCTCATTTTTTAGGAGAGTCCTGAACAGAATGTAAAATCCCATTTTTCAGGAGAGTCCAAAACATAAAGTAAAATCCCATTTTTCAAGAGTGTCCTGTACATAAAGTGAAATCCCATTTTTCAGGAAATTCCGGAGCAGAATGTAAAATCCTATTTTTTCAGGAGGGTCTTGAGCAAAAAGTATAATTCTATTTTTCAGGATGGTCCTAAACATAAAGTTTAATCCAATTTTTCAGGAGGGTCCTGAGCGTAAAGTAAAATCCCATTTTCTAGAAGGGTCCTGAACATAAGGAGAAATCTTATTTTTCAGGAGGGTCCTGAACATTAGGTAAAATCCCATTTTTTAGGAGGGACCTGAACATAAGGTTAAATTCTATTTTTCAGGAGGAACCTGAGCATAAAGTGAAATCTCATTTTTTTGGAGGGTCCTGAACATAAAGTAAAGTTCAATTTTTCAGGAGGATCCTGAACATAAATTGAAATCCCATTTTTCAGGAGGTTCCTGAAAATAAAGTGAAATCTCATTTTTCAGGAGGGTCCGGAGCAGAATGTAAAATCCAACTTTTTCAGGAGGGTCTTGAATTGAAAGTATAATTCTATTTATCAGGAGGGTCCTGATCATAAAGTAAAATCTCATTTTTTAAGAAGGGTGTTGAACATAAAGTGAGTTCCCATTTTTCATGAGGGCCTGAAAAAAAGTAAAATTCTATTTTTCAGGAGGGTTCTAGACATAAAGTGAAATCCCATTTTTCAGGAGTGTCCTAAACATAAATTTAAATCTCAATTTTCAGGAGGGTCCTGAACAGAAAGTAAAATCCGTTTTTCCAGGAGGGTCTTGAGCATAAAGTAAAATCCCATTTTTCAGGAAGGTCTTGAACATAAAGTGAAATCTAATTTTGTAGGAGGGTGCTAAACAGAGAGTAAAATCTTATTTTTCTTGTTGGTCCGGAATATAAAGTAAGGTCCCATTTTTCAGGAGGGTCCTGAACATAAAATGAAATCCCATATTTTCAGAAGGGTCCTGAACATAAAGTAAAGTCCTATTATTTAGAAGGGTCCAGAACATAAACTAAAGTCCCACTTTTCAATAGGGTCCTGAACCGAAAGTAAAATCCCATTTTTCAGGAGGGTCCTGAAATGAAAGTAAAATCCCATTTTTCGGATGGGTGTTGAACAGAAAGTAAAATCCTATTTTCCTGGAGGTTCCTGAAGAGAAAGTAGAATCCCATTTTCTAGGATGGTCCTGAACAGAAAGTAGAAACCCATTTTTCAGGAGGGTCCTGAACAGAAAGTAAAATCTCATTTTTCAGGAGGGTCCTGAATATAAGGTGAAATACCATTTTTCAGGATGGTCCTAAACAGAAGGTGAAATCCCATTTTTGGGAGGGTCCTGAGCATAAAGTGAAATCCCACTTTTTTGGAGGGTCCTGAACATAAAGTGAAATCTCATTTTTTTAGAAGGGTGTTGAACATCAAGTGAGATCCTATTTTTTCAGAAGGGTCCTGAACAGAAAGTAAAATTCCATTTTCTAGGAGGGTCCTGGACATAATATGAAAGCCCATTTTTCAGGAGAGTCCTAAACATAAAGTGAAATACCATTTTTCAAGAGTGTACGGAACATAAAGTAGAGTCCCATTTTTCAGAAGGGTCCTGAACATAAAGTGAAATCCCATTTTTTAGGAGGGTACGGAGCAGAATGTAACATCCTATTTTTTCAGGAGGGTCTTGAACAGAAAGTATAATTCTATTTTTCAGGATGGTCATGAACATAAAGTAAAATATAATTTTTCAGGAGGGTCCTGAGCATAAAGTAAAATCTCATTTTTTAGAAGGGTCCTGAACACAAGGAAAAATCCTATTTTTCAGGAGGGTCATGAACATAAGGTAAAATCCCATTTTTAAAGAGGGTCCTGAACATAAGCTTAAATTCTACTTTTCAGGAGGAACTTGAGCATAAAGTGAAATCTCATTTTTTTGGAGGGTCCAAAACATAAAGTGAGATCCTATTTTTTAGGAGGGTCCTGAACATAAAGTGAAATTCCATTTTTCAGGAGGGTCCTAAACAGAAAGTAAAATCTCATTTTTCAGGAGGGTTCTCGATATAAAGTATATTCACATTTTTTAGGAGGGTCTTGAACAGAAAGTAAAATCTTATTTTTAAGGAGGGTCCTGTACATCAAGTAAAATCCTATTTTTCAGGAGGGTCCTAATCAGAAAGTAAAATCTCATTTTTCATTAGGGTCCTTAACATAAAGTGAAAATCCCATTTTTCAGGAAGGTCTTAAGCATAATGTAAAATCCCATTTTCAGGATAGTCCATAATAGAAAGTAAAATTCCATTTTTCAGGAGGGTCCTAAATATAAAGAGAAATCCTATTTTTCAGGAGGGTCCTGAACATAAAGTGAAATTCCATTTCTTAGAAATTTCCTGAACAGAAAGTAAAATCCCATTTTTTAGGAGGGTACTGAGTATAAAGTAAAATCTCATTTTTCAGGAGGGTCATGAACATAAAGTAAAGTCCCATTTTTCAGGAGGGTTCGTAACATAAAGTAAAGTCCCATTTTTCAGGAGGGTCCTGGACTTAAAGTAAAATGACACTTTTCAGGAGGGTCCTGAACATAAAGATAAATCCCATTTTTCAGGAGGGGCCTGAACAGAAAGTAAAATCCCAATTTTCAGGAGTGTCTTGAGTATAAAGTAAAATCCCATTTTTCAGGAGAGTCCTTAATAGAAAGTAAAATTTCATTTTTCAGGAGGGTCCTCAACATAAAGAAAAATCCTACTTTTCAGGAGGGTCCTGAACATAAAGTGAAATTCTATTTTTTAGGAAGGTCCTAAACAGAAAGTAAAATTACGTTTTTCCAGAGGTTATTGAGCATAAAGTAAAATCTCATTTTTCAGAAGGGTCCTGAACATAAAGTAAAGTCCCATTTTTTAGGAGGGTCCTTAACATAAAGTAAAGTCCCATTTTTCAGGAGTGTCCTGAACATAAAGTAAAATCTCATTTTTCAGGTTGTTCTTGAACAAAAAGTAAAATTCCATTTTTCAGGAGAGTCCTAAAAAAAATGTGAAATCCTATTTTTCAAGAGTGTCCTGAACATAAAGTGAAATCCCATTTTTCAGGTGGGTCTAGAGTAGAATGTAAAATCCTATTTTTTCAGGAGGGTCTTGAACAGAAAGTATAATTCCATTTTCAGGAGGGTCCAAAACATAAAGTGAAATCTGACTTTTTCAGTAGGGTCCTGAGCATAAAGTAAAATCCCATTTTTCGGAAGGGTTTTGAATAGAGAGTAAAATCCTATTTTTCAGGAGGGTCCTGCACAGAAAGTAAAATTCCATTTTCTAGGAAGGTCCTAAACATATTGTGAAATCCCATTTTTCAGGAGGGTCCTAAACAGAAAGTAAAATCTCATTTTTCAGGAGGGTCCTTAACATAAGGTGAAATCCCATTTTTCAGAAGGGTACTAAACAGAAGGTTAAATCCCATTTTTGGGAGGGTCCTGAGCATTAAGTGAAATCCCATTTGTTTGAAGGGTCCTGAACATAAAGTGAAATCTTATTTTTTTCGAATGGTGATGAACATTAAGTCAGATCCCATTTTTTCAGAAGGGTCCTGAACAGGAAGTAAAGTTCCATTTTTTAGGAGGGTCCTGGACATAATATGAAAGCCCATTTTTCAGGAGAGTCCTAAACATAAAGTGAAATCAAATTTTTCAAGAGTGTCCTGAACATAAAATGAAATTCCATTTTTCAGAAGGGCCCTGAACATAAAGTGAAATCCCATTTTTCAGGAGGGTCCGGAGCAGAATGTAAAATCCTATTTTTTCCGGAGGGTCTTGAACAGAAGTATAATTCTATTTTTCAGGAGGGTCCTGAACATAAAGTAAAATCCAATTTTTCAGAAGGGTCCTGAGCATAAAGTAAAATCCCATTTTCTAAAAGGGTCCTGAACATAAGGAAAAATCCTATTTTTCAAGAGGGTCCTGTACATAAAGTAAATTCCCATTTTTAATGAGTGTCCTGAACAGAAAGTAAAGTCGCATTTTTTAAGAGGGTCTACAACAAAAAGTAAAATCTCATTATTCAGGAGGGTCCTGAATAGAAAATAAAATCCTATTATTCAGGAGTGTCCAGAACATAAAGTTAATTCCTATTTTTTAGGAGAGTCCTGAACAGAAAGCAAAATCCCATTTTTTAGGAGGGTCTTGAGCATAAAGTAAAATCCCATTTTTCAGGAGGGTCTTGAGCATAAAGTAAAATCTCATTTTTGAGGAGAGTCCTAAGAAGAAAGTAAAATCCCATTTTTCAGGAGGGTCCTAACCATAAAGTTAAATCCCATTTTTCAGGACGGTCCTGAACAGAAAGAAAAATCCTATTTTTCAGGGGGGTCTTGAACATAAAGTAAAATCCTATTTTTTAGGAGAGTCCTGAATAGAAAGTAAAATTCCATTTTTCAGGAAGGTCCTGAACATAAAGAGAAATCCTATTTTTCAGGAGGGTCCTGGAGAGTCTTGAATAGGAAGTAAAATTCTATTTCTCAGGAGGGTCCTGAACATAAAGAGAAATCCTATTTTTCCGGAGGGTCCTGAACATAAACTGAAATTCCAATTTTCATCAGGGTCCTGAACAGAAAGTAAAATCTCATTTTTCAAGAGGGTCCTGTACATAAAGTAAAATCCCATTTTTTAGGAGGGTCCTGAACAGAAAGTAAAATCCTATTTTTCAGGAGGGGCCTGAACATAAGGTGAAATCCCATTTTTTAGGAGGGTCCTAAACATAAGGTGAAATCCCATTTTTGGTAGGGTCCTGAGTATAAAGTGAAATCCCTTTTTTCAGGTGGGACCTGAACATAAAGTGAAATCTCATTTTTTTGAGAAGGGTGTTGAACATTAAGTGAGTTCCCATTTTTCATGAGGGTCCTGAATAGAAAGTAAAATTCTATTTTTCAGGAGGGTTCTGGACATAAAGTGAAATCCCATTTTTCAGGAGGGTCTTGAACATAAAGTTAAATCTCAATTTTCAGGAGGGTCCTGAACAGAAAGTAAAATCCCTTTTTTTTAGGAGGGTCTTGAGCATAAAGTAAAATCTCATTTTTCAGAAGGGTTTTGAGCATAAAGTGAAATCTTATTTTTTAGGAGGGTCCTGAACAGAGAGTAAAGTCCCATTTTTCAGGAAGGTCCTGAACATAAAATGAAATCCCATATTTTTAGAAGTGTCCTGAACATAAAGTAAAGTCCTATTTTTTAGGAGGTTCCAGAACAACATAAAGTAAATTCGCACTTTTTGAGAGGCACCTGAACAGTAAGTAAAATGCCATTTTTCAAGAGGGTCCTGAAATGAAAGTAAAATCCCATTTTTCGGAAGGGTTTTGAACAGAAAGTACAATCCTATTTTTCAGGAGGGTTCTGAACAGAAACTAAAATCCCATTTTTTAGGAGGGTCCTGAAGAGAAAGTAAAATCCTATTTTTTCAAGAGTGTCCTAAACATAAAGTAAAATCTCATTATTCAGGAGGGTACTGAACATAAAGTAAAATCTGATTTTTCAGGAGGATCCTGAACAGAAAGTAAAACCTTAATGGTCAAGAGGTTCCTGAATATAAAGTAAACTTCCATTTTTCAGGAGGATCCTGAACATAAAATGAAATCCCATATTTTCAGAAAGGTCCTGAAATAAAGTAAAGTCCTATTTTTCATGAGGGTCCCGAATATAAAGTAATGTCCCATTTTTTAAAAGAGGGATTTGAGCATAAAGTAAAATCCAATTTGTCAGGAGGGTCTTGAGCATAAAGTAAAAGCTCATTTTCCAGGAGGGTCCTGAAAAGTAAGTAAAATCCCATTTTTCTGGAGGTTCCTGAACATAAAATTAAATCTCATTTTTTAGAAGGGTCTTGAGCATAAAGTAAAATCTTATTTTTCAGGAGAGTCCTGAATAGAAAGTAAAATTCTATTTTTCCAGAGGGTCCTGAACATAAAGAGAAATCCTATTTTTCAGGTGTGTCCTGAACATTAACTGAAATTCGATTTTTTAGGAAGGTCCTGAACAAAACGTAAAATCCAATTTTTCAGGTGGGTCCTGAACATAAAGTTAAATCCCATTTTTCAAGAGCATCCTGAACAGAACGTAAAATCCCATCTTTCAGGAGGGTCTTGAGCATAAAGTAAAATCATATTTTTCAGAAGAGTCCTGAGTAGAAAGTAAAATTCTATTTTTCAGGATGGTCCTGAACATAAAGAGAAATCCTATTTTTCAGGAGGGTCCTGAACATAAAGTGAAATTACATTTATCAGGAAGTGTCCTAAACAGAATATAAAATGCCATTTTTTAGGAGGGTCCTGAACAGAAAATAAAATCCTATTTTTCAGGAGGGTCCTGAACATAAAGTGAAATCCCATTTTTCAGGAGAGTCCTAAACATAAACTGAAATCCCATTTTTTAGGAGGGTCCTGAACAGAAAGAAGAATCCCATTTTTTCATGAGGGTCCTAAACATAAAGTAAAATCCCATTTTTTAGTAAGGTCCTGAACATAAAGTAAAATCCTATTGTTTAGGAGGGTCCTGAATAGAAAGTAAAATCTTATTCTTCAAGAGGGTCCTGAATATAAAGTAAAGTCCAATTTTTTAGGAGTGTCCTGAACATAAAATAAAGTCCCATTTTTAAGGAGGGTCCTGAACAGAAAGTAAAATCCCGTTTTTTAGGAGGGTCCTAAACAGAAAGTAAAATCCCATTTTCTAGACGAGTCCTGAACTGAAAATAGAATCCCATTTTCTAGGAGGGTCCTGAACAGAAAGTATAACCGCAGTTTCTAGGAGGGTCCTGAACATATGGTGAAATCTCATTTTATAGGAGGGTCCTGAATAGAATGTAAAATCCCATTTCTCAGAAGGGTGCTGAACATAAGGTAAAATCCCATTTTTCAGAAGGGTCTTGAACATAAGGTGAAATTCGATTTTTCAAGATGGTCATGAGCATAAAGTGGAATCTCATTTTTTTGGAGGGTCATAAACATAAAGTGTGATCCCATTTTTCAGAAGGGTCCTGTACATAAAGTGAAATTCCATTTTTTAGGAGGGTCCTGAACATAAAGTAAAATCCTATTGTTTAGGAGGGTCCTGAACAGAAAGTAAAATCTTATTCTTCAAGAGGGTCCTGAATATAAAGTAAAGTCCAATTTTTTAGAAGGGTCCTGAACTTAAAATAAAGTCCCATTTTTAAGTAGGGTCCTGAACAAAATGTAAAATCCCATTTTTTTCAGGAGGGTCCTGAACAGAAAGTAAAATCCTATTTTCTAAGAGAGTCTTGAACTGAAAATAGAATCCCATTTTCTAGGAGGGTCCTGAACAGAAAGTATAACCGCAGTTTCTAGGAGGGTCCTGAACATAAAGTGAAATCTCATTTTACAGGAGGGTCCTGAATAGAAAGTAAATTCCCATTTCTCAGAAGGGTGCTGAATATAAGGTAAAATTCTATTATTCTTAAGGGTCCTGAACATAAGGTGAAATTCTATTTTTTAAGATGGTCCTGAGCATAAAGTGGAATCTCATTCTTTTGGAGGGTCCTAAACATAAAGTGTGATCCCATTTTTCAGAAGGGTCCTGAACATAAAGTGAAATTCCATTTTTAGGAGGGTCCTGAACAAAAAGTAAAATCTCATTTTTCAGGAGGGTCCTAGATATAAAGTAAAATCCCATTTTTAGGAGGGTCCTAAACAGAAAGAAGAATCCCATTTTTTCATGAGGGTCCTAAATATAAAGTAAAATCCCATTTTTTAGTAAGGTCCTGAACATAAAGTAAAATCCTATTGTTTAGGAGGGTCCTGAACAGATAGTAAAATTTCATTTTTCAGGAGGTTTCTATGCATAAAGTAAAATCTTATTTTTCAGATGGGTCCTGAACAGAAATTAAAATCTCAGTTTTCAGGAGGGTTCTGAACATAAAGTGAAATCCCATTTTTCAGGAAGGTCCTGAACAGAAAGTAAAATCCCATTTTTCAGGAGGATCTTGAGCATAAAGTAAAATCCTATTTTTCAGAAGAGTCCTGAACATAAACTGAAATCCCATTTTTCTGGAGGGTCCTATATATAAAGTAAAATCTCATTTTTTAGGAGGGTCCAGAATATAAAGTAAAAATACCTTTTTTCAGGACAGTCCTGAGCATATAGTGAAATTCCATTTTTCAGGAGGGTCCTAACCAAAAAGTAAAATCACATTTTTCAGGAGGGTCCTAAACAGAAAGCAAAATCGCATTTTTCAGGAGGGTCCTGAACATAAAGTGAAATCCCATTTTTCAGGAGGGTCCTGAAGAGAAATTAAAATCCCTTTTTTAAGGAGGGTCTTGAGCATAAATTAAAATCCTATTTTTCAGGAGAGTCCGGAACATAAAGTGAAATCTTATTTTTCAGGAGGGTACTGAACAGAAAGTAAAATCCCATTTCTTAGAAGGGTCCTGAACATAAGGTAAAAACTCATTTTTCAGGATGACACAGATCATAAGGTAAAATCTCATTTTTTCAGGACAGTCCTAAGCATAAAGTGAAATTCCATTTTTTAGGAGAGTTCTGAACAGAAAGTAAAATCCCATTTTTTAGGAGGGTCCTGGACAGAAAGTAAAACCCCTTTTACCAGGAGGGTCCTGAAAATAAGATGAAATCTTATTTTACAAGAGGGTCCTGAATAGAAAGGAAAATCCCATTTATCAGAAGGGTCCTGAACATAAGGTAAAATCCTATTTTTCAGGTGGGTCCTGAACATAAGGTGAAATTCTAGTTTTCAGGATGGTCCTGAGCATAAAGTGAAATCTCATTTTTTTGGAGGGTCCTAAACATAAAGTGAGATCCTATTTTTCAGGAGGGTCCTGAACATAAAGTGAAATTCCATTTTTCAGGAGGGTCCTGAACAGAAAGTAAAATCTCATTTTTTAGGAGGGTCCAGTACATAAAGTAAAATCCCATTTTTCAGGAGGGTCCTGAACAGAATGTAAAATCTCATTTTTCAAGAGGGTCCTGAACATAAAGTAAAATCCTATTTTTCAAGAGGGTCCTGAACAGAAAGTAAAATCATATTTTTCAGGAGGGTCTTGAACAGAAAGTAAAATCCCATTTTTCAGGAGGGTCCTGAACAGAAAGCAAAACCCCTTTTACTAGGAGGGCCCTGAATATAACGTGAAATCATATTTTTATAGGAGGGTCCTGAATAGAAAGGAAAATCCCATTTCTTAGAAGGGTCCTGAACATAAGGTAAAATCCTATTTTTCAGGCGGGTCCTGAACATAAGGTGAAATTCTAGTTTTCAGGAAGGTCCTGAGCATAAAGTGAAATCTCATTTTTGTTGGAGGGTCCTAAACATAAAGTGAGATCCCATTTTTCAGGAGGGTCCTGAACATAAAGTAAAAATTCCATTTTTAGGAGGGTCCTGAACATAAAGTAAAATCCTATTGTTTAGGAGGGTCCTGAAAAGAAAGTAAAATATTATTCTTCAAGAGGGTCCTGAATATAAAGTAAAGTCCAATTATTTAGGAGGGGCTTGAACATAAAATAAAGTCCAATTTTTAAGGAGGGTCTTAAACAGAAAGTAAAATCCCATTTTTCAGGAGGGTCCTGAACAGAAAGTAAAATCTCATTTTTTAAGAGAGTCCTGAACTGAAAATAGAATCCCATTTTCTAGGAGGGTCCTGAACAGAAAGTATAACCGCAGTTTCAAGGAGGGTCCAAAACATCAGGTGAAATCTCATTTTATAGGAGGGTCCTGAATAGAAAATAAAATCCCATTTCTCAGAAGGGTGCTGAACATAAGGTAAAATCCCATTTCTCAGAAGGGTCCTAAACATAAGGTGAAATTCTATTCTTCAAGATGGTCCTGAGCATAAAGTGGAATCTCATTTTTTTGGAGGGTCATAAACATAAAGTGTGATCCCATTTTTCAGAAGGGTCCTGTACATAAAGTGAAATTCCATTTTTTAGGAGGGTCCTGAACATAAAGTAAAATCCTATTGTTTAGGAGGGTCCTGAACAGAAAGTAAAATCTTATTCTTCAAGAGGGTCCTGAATATAAATTAAAGTCCTGTTTTTTAGGAGGGTCCTGAACATAAAATAAAGTCTCATTTTTAAGAAGGGTCCTGTACAGAAAGTAAAATCCCATTTTTCAGGAGGATCCTGAACAGAAAGTAAAATCCTATTTTCTAGGAGAGTCCTGAACTGAAAATAGAATCCCATTTTCTAGGAGGGTCCTGAACAGAAAGTATAACCACGGTTTCTAGGAGGGTCCTGAACATAAGGTGAAATCTCATTTTACAGGAGGGTCCTGAATAGAAAGTAAAATCCCATTTCTCAGAAGGGTGTTGAACATAAGGTAAAATCCCATTTTTCTTAAGGGTCCTGAACATAAGGTGAAATTCTATTTTTCAAGATGGTCCTGAGCATAAAGTGGAATCTCATTTTTTTGGAGGGTCCTAAACATAAAGTGTGATCCCATTTTTCAGAAGGGTCCTGAACATAAAGTGAAATTCCATTTATTTGGAGGGTCCTGAACAGAAAGTAAAATCTCATTTTTTAGGAGGGTCCTAGATATAAAGTAAAATCCCATTTTTAGGAGGGTCCTGTATATAAAGAAAAAATAAGTTTTTTCAGGACAGTCCTGAGAATATAGTGAAATTCTATTTTCAGAAAAGTCCTGAACAGATAGTAAAATTTCATTTTTCAGGAGGTTCCTATACATAAAGTAAAATCTCATTTTTCAGGTGGGTCCTGAACAGAAAGTAAAATCTCATTTTTCAGGAGGGATCTGAACATAAAGTGAAATCCCATTTTTCAGAAGGGTCTTAAACAGAAAGTAAATTCTCATTTTTCAGGACGGTCTTGAGCTTAAAGTAAAATCCTATTTTTCAGAAGAGTCATTCCATTTTTCAAGAGGGTCCTAAACATAAAGAGAAATCCTATTTTTTAGTCGGATCCTGAACATAAAGTGAAATTCCATTTTTAAGGACGGGTCCTAAATAGAAAGTAAAATCCCATTTTTCAGGAGGGTCCTGAACAGAAAGTAAAATTCTATTTTTCAGGAGGGTCCTGAACATAAAGTGAAATCCCATTTTTCATGAGAGTCCTGAACATAAACTGAAATCCCATTTTTCTGTAATGTCCTATATATAAAGTAAAATCTCATTTTTAGGAGGGTCAAGAATAGAAAGTAAAAATACCTTTTTTCAGGACAGTCCTGAGCATATAGTGAAATTCCATTTTTCAAGAGGGTCCTAAACAAAAAGTAAAATCACATTTTTCAGGAGGATTCTGAACAGAAAGCAAAATCTCATTTTTCAGGAGGGTCCTGCACATAAAGTGAAATCCCATTTTTCAGGAGGGTCCTGAAGAGAAAGTAAATTCCCATTTTTCAGGAGGGTCTTGAGCATAAATTAAAATCCTATTTTTCAGGAGAGTCCAGAACATAAAGTGAAATCTTATTTTTTAGGAGGGTACTGAACAGAAAGTAAAATCCCATTTCTTAGAAGGGTCCTGAACATAAGGTGAAATCTCATTTTTCATGATGACACTGAACATAAGATAAATCTCATTTTTTCAGGACAGACCTAAGCATAAAGTGAAATTCCATTTTTTAGGAGGGTTCTGAACAGAAAGTAAAATCCTATTTTTCAGGAGGGTCCTAAACAGAAAGTAAAACCCCTTTTACCAGGAGGGTCCTGAACATAAGGTGAAATCTTATTTTACAAGAGGGTCCTGAATAGAAAGGAAAATCCCATTTCTCAAAAGGGTCCTGAACATAAGGTAAAATCCTATTTTTCAAGCGGATCCTGAACATAAGGTGAAATTCTAGTTTTCAGGAGGGTCCTGAGCATAAAGTGAAATCTCATTTTTTTAGGGTCCTAAACATAAAGTGAGATCCTATTTTTCAGGAGGGTCCTGAACATAAAGTGAAATTCCATTTTTCAGGAGGGTCCTGAACAGAAAGTAAAATCTCATTTTTTAGGAGGGTCCAGTACATAAAGTAAAATCCCATTTTTCAGGAGGGTCCTGAACAGAAGGTAAAATCTCATTTTTCAAGAGGGTCCTGAACATAAAGTAAAATCCTATTTTTCAGGAGGGTCCTGAACAGAAATTAAAATCACATTTTTCAGGAGGGTCTTGAACAGAAAGTAAAATCCCATTTTTTTAGGAGAGTCCTGAACAGAAAGCAAAACACCTTTTACCAGGAGGGTCCTGAACATAAGGTGAAATCTTATTTTTACAGGAGGGTCCTGAATATAAAGAAAAATCTCATTTCTCAGTAGGGTCTTGAACATAAGGTAAAATCCTATTTGTCAGGCGGGTCCTGAACATAAGGTGAAATTCTAATTTTCAGGAAGGTCCTGAGCATAAAGTGAAATCTTATTTTTTTGGAGGGTCCTAAAAATAAAGTGAGATCCCATTTTTTAGGAGGGTCCTGAATATAAAGAGAAATCCTATTTTTCAGAAGGGTCCTAAAGATAAAGTGAGATCCCATTTTTCAGGAGGGTCCTAAAGATAAACAGATTAAACATATATGTTCACATAAGCAAGCATATCATAATAGTCAGGTATGAATAAACTTAAACATGATTATGAAACTATATCGATGGCTTATGGAGATCTAACAAGTTTTAATGGATTTACACAGGATTCTTCTAGTGTTATCTTAGGCTGATAAATCTTTCTTTCCAGAAATCATTATTGCAGTCAGGTCTGATCATAACCTTAACAAGGAAGGTGTCTTTGTACCACCTAAAGTCTGCTAGGTTCTTGCAGCGAAGGTTATTAAGAATTTCTAGACTTCTATCTTGGAAGAGTTTGGGTTCTCCTACAAAATGTCTAGCTATGTGATAGAGAAGTGTGGCGCAAGCATCCTCTTGTGCCTCTTCTACTATGGTTTCTTGGCCATTTACCACTCGAACTACTTGTTCAGTGACCGTGGCGTTATAAATATGGTTCTTGTCTTCCTCAGAGATGTAGTTATCCCACCAGTGCTTTATCATTCCAGTGAAACCTGAGACAACCATGGTGGCAGCCCCTTTGTCGAAGGAGCCCTTGATCTTATAGGCCATAATGGATACAGCCATTTCATGGAGTTTATTGTAGATCTGGTGTTCTGCCAGACCGTCAATATTCCATTCGGTGATACCTCTACCATCGTGGTTGGACGTAGAGAGGTAGGGATTTTCTTCGAACTGTATGTCCGATGGAGAAGGTTTTTTGTAGTAGTTTTTCTTAGTGGAGAAGCGATCACTGGTAAGCTTAGAGAGAGAGTTCTTTTGGGAACTAGAACTGGAATCTCCTTGAGCAAGTTTAAACTTTGTAAGTTTAGAATTGATCTTTTCCAAGATCTGCTCAGAGAGCTTAAAATCCTCATTCAGGTCAGGGAATTTATCCTTTTGGAATTCCGGAATCTTGAAGATGGGATTCGAAAGGGGTTTAGAGCTAGGGGTGCTCTTAACCGGTAGAGAGGCAGTCAGAGTAGAATTCTTGGTTTCTTCTATCTGCTGAGAAATGGTATGGAGAACTTGATTAGTATAATTGTTTTGTTCAATTATTCTATCAAGATCTTTGCATTGAGGAGTCACGGATCCTCTATCAGATTTAGTTTTGAAGGCAGAAGCCTTAATGACTTCATTGGAGTAAGGGGTATTAAGACCTTCTAGAGGAGGGGTTACGGACTCTACAACCTTGTTACTCTGGGTATACCATTTGTTGATAATAACGTTGAGGGATTCCATTTGGTTTCCCATTCTTCCAGTGCATTCGAACCACCAAAAGAATTCGATGTCACAACGGAGTCTTTTCATGTCGGCTATCCATAGTCGACCAAACTCCTTTTGTTGCTCTTTGGAATAGGTACTAATGTACCATTTTCGTTTGATAGCGTCTTTTGGAAGATACCACCTTTCTTTGAGGGCATTGAGGTTAGGGGTATATTCTCCTACATCTGAGGTGATGACAAGGAGACTGGGATCAGTCCTTCCCCTTTGCGGAGGGGCCATATCAGAGGCCGTAGGACTTCCAGGTTCATAAAGGTTCTCGGGTTCATGGACCCTAGTGTTGTAATAGACTTTAGGGATAGGTCCAGAGAAGTCAACTCCTCTGACCTTTCCTTTGCTATTATCGTGCTCCTCAATCTCCTCCGGGGGTTTGGAAGTAGAGGCATGAGTAGAAACCGAACGGCGGAAAGATGAGTGCCGAGATGGGTCCAACCCAAGGAATTTGAGATCAATAGATCCGTCAGGGTGCTGAATCACCCGTCGATCTGAGATCTCTCGGAGTAAATCCGAACTGGTTGGGTGATGGCCTCAAAGTGCCAGTCATTACTATGGAGGATATCATCCCAAACGAGAGCCTTAGGAACAAAGATTGTGCTACGGTCTTTGTTTGCTTCCATTAGGGTGGTGACCCCTTTAGGGCTCGTGAATCTAGCTTTAGGTGCTAAAGTTGTACCCATGAGGCGATAATATACACGGTATACTATTGCTATTTCTCTGGTGTTTTCTTTACTATTCATGTTCTTTGTTTTAACATTCAGTGTTAAAACATCCATGATGTTAGGATCATTAATATCCACTGAGAAATTAGGATAGCAGTTAAAGTATACCGGGCCATCAGCGAGGTTACTTTGAATTAACCCTTAGAGTGAGTCGTTAAAATTGAGAAGACGAGCATCTCTTAGGATAGCACAGACAGGAATATCTAGGCCCTGTCTAAAAAGAGGCTTAATAGAAACTTGAACAAGTCCAACATGCAGATAATTAAACTGATTCTTAAATCTGTTTGTATCTAACTCATTGAACAGTTGAATAATTACTAAAGAATTATTAATAGCAACAGTAGACTCAGAGGTCTTGATATTATGCTTTTTCAAAAAGCTAAATTTCCCAATTTGATAAATGGTGTTAAAAGATTCTTCTGGAATACTCCAGTTTTGAAGATCATTTTCAATAGTGGCAATCGGGGTTGCCTGAGAAGAAAGGTTAACAGTGTTTTTTATATGATTGTTCATCATTATAAACATGCTGTGTAGAGACTAAAAGAGCAAACATATATGTTCACATAAGCAAGCATATCATAATAGTCAGGTATGAATAAACTTAAACATGATTATGAAACTATATCGATGGCATATGGAGATCTAACAAGTTTTAATGTCTTTACACAGGATTCTTCTAGTGTTATCTTAGGGACGGGACCATCAACAAGGTCTTAACGCTTACCTCAGCTCACGACCTACTTTCAGGCTGACCAACATCTAAACCGGAGACAGAAAGTAAAATCACGTTTTTAGGAAGGTCCTGAACAGAAAGTAAAATCACGTTTTTCCGGAGGGTATTGAGCATAAAGTAAAATCTCATTTTTCAGAAGGGTCCTGAACATAAAGTAAAGTCCCATTTTTTAGGAGGGTCCTAAACATAAAGTAAAGTCCCATTTTTCATGAGTGTCCTGAACATAAAGTAAAATCTCATTTTTCAGGTGGGTCTTGAACAAAAAGTAAAATTCCATTTTTCAGGAGAGTCCTAAAAAAAAAGTGAAATCCTATTTTTCAAGAGTGTCATGAACATAATGTGAAATCCCATTTTTCAAGAGGGTCCAGTGCAGAATGTAAAATCCTATTTTTTCAGGAGGGTCTTGAACAGAAAAAATAATTCTATTTTTCAGAAGGGTCCTGAATATAATGTAAAATCAAATTTTCCAGAAGAGTCCTGAGCATAAAGTAAAATCCGAATATTCAGGAGGGTCCTGAACATAAAGTAAAGTTCCATTTTTTAGGAGGGTCCTGAACATAAAGTAAAGTACCATTTTTCAGGAGGGTCCTGGACAGAAAGTAAAATCCCATTTTTCAGGAGGGTCCTGAACAGAACGTAAAATCCCATTTCTTCGGAAGGTCCTGAACTGAAACTAGAATCCTATTTTTAGGAGGGTCCTGAACAGAAAGTAAAACTCCATTTTCCAGGAGGGTCCTGATCTTAAAGTGAAATCTCATTTTTCATGAGGTTCCTGAACAGAAAGTAAAATCTCATTTTTCAGGAGGGTTCTGAACAGAAAGTAAAATCTCATTTTTAGGAGGGTCCTATATATAAAGTAAAATCCCATTTTTTAGAAGGGTCCTGAATATAAAGTAAAAATACATTGTTTTAGGACATCCTAAGCATAAAGTGAAATTCCATTTTTTAGGAGGGTCCTCAACAGAAAGTAAAATCCCATTTTTTAGGAGGGTCCTGAATAGAAAGGAAAATCCCATTTTTCATCATGGTCCGGTACGTAAAGTAAAATCCCATTTTCTAGGAGGGTCCTGAACATAAAGTGAAGTCCCATTTTCAGGAGATCCTGAACAAAAATTGAAATCTCATTTTTTAGATGGGTTCTGAACATAAACTGAAATCCAATTTTTCAGGAGGGTCCTGAACAGAAAGTAAAATCCTTTTTTTCAAGAGGGTATTAAACATAAAGTAAAATCCCATTTTTCAGAAAAATCCTGAACATAAAGTAAAATCCGACTTTTCAAGAAGGTCCTGAACAGAAAGTAAAATCTTAATCGTCAAGAGGGTCCTGAATATAAAGTAAAGTCCCATTTTTCAGGAGGGTCCTAAACATAAAATGAAATGCCATATTTTTTAGAAAGGTCCTGAAATAAAGTAAAGTCCTATTTTCAGGAGGGTCCTGACCATAAAGTAAAATCCCATTTTTCAGGAGGGTAAAATCCCATTTCCTCGGAGGGTCCTAAATTGAAAGTAGAATCCCATTTTTTAGAAGGGTCCTGAACAGAATGTAAAACTCCATTTTCCAGGAGGGTTCTGAACATAAACTGAAATCTCATTTTTCAGGTGGTTCCTGAACAAAAAGTAAAATCCCATTTCTCAGAAGAGTCCTGAACATAAGGAAAAATCCTTTTTTTCAAGAGGGTCCTGAACATCAGGTAAAATCCCATTTTTCAGGAGGGTCCTGAACATAAGGTGAAATTCTATTTTTCAGGAGGGTCCTGAGCATAAATGAAATCTCATTTTTTAGGAGTGTCCTGAACATAAAGTGAGATCCCATTTTTCAGGATATTCCTGAACATAAAGTGAAATTCCATTTTTCAGGAGGGTCCTGAACAGAAAGTAAAATCTCATTTTTCAGGAGGGTCATATATATGAAGTAAAATCCTATTTTTTAGGAGGTTCTTGAATAGAAAGTAAAAATACATTTTTTCAGGACAGTCCTGAGCATAATGTGAAATTCCATTTTTTAGGAGGGTCCTGAACAGAAAGTAAAATCCCATTTTTTAGGAGGGTCCTGAAAAGAAAGTAAAATTCCATTTTTAAGGAGGGCCCTGTACATAAAGTAAAATCCCATTTTTTAGGTGGGTCCTGAAGATAAAGTGAAATCCCATTTTCAGGAGAGTCCTGATCATAAAGTGAAATGTCATTTTTCAGGAGGGTCCTGAACATAAACTGAAATCCTATTTTTCAGGAGGGTCCTGAACATAAAGTAAAATCCTATATTTTCAAGAGGGTCCTAAACATAAAGTAAAATCCTATTTTTCAGGAGGCTTCTGAACATAAAGTAAAATCCAATTTTTCAAGAGGATACTGAACAAAAAGTAAAATCTTAATCGTCAAGAAGGTCCTGAATATAAATTGAAGTCTCATTTTTTCGAAGGGTCCTGAACATAAAATGAAATCCCATATTTTCAGAAGGGTCCTGAAATAAAGTAAAGTCCTATTTTTCATGTGGGTCCTGAACATAAAGTAAAGTCCCATTTTCTAAGAGAGTCCTGAAAAGAAAGAAAAATCCTATTTATCAGAAGGGTCCTGAATAGAAAGTAAAATCCCGTTTTCCAGGAGAATCCTGAACAGAAAGTAGAATTCTATTTTCTAAGAGGGTCCTGAACAGAAAGTAAGATTCCATTTTCCAGGAAGGTCCTAACATAATGTGAAATCCAATTTTTCAGGAGGGTCCTGAATAGAAAGTAAAATCTCATTTTTCAAGAGGGTCCTGAACAAAAAACGAAATACCATTTTTCAGGAGGGTCCTAAACATAAGGTGAAATCCCAATTTTGGAAGGGTCCTGAGCATAAAGTGAAATCCCATTTTTTAGGAGGGTCGTGAACATAAAGTGAGATCTCATTTTTTAAGAAGGGTGCTGAACATAAACTGAGATCCCATTTTTCAGGAGGGTCCTGAACATAAAGCAAAATCTCATTTTTCAGAAGGGTGCTGAAAATAAAGTGAGATCCCATTTTTCAGGAGGGTCCTGAACAGAAAATAAACTCCCATTTTTCAAGAGAGTCCTGAACATAAACTGAAATCCCATTTTTCAGTAGGGTCTTGAGCATAAAGTAAAATCCCATTTTTCAGGAGGGTTCTGTACAGAAAGTAAAATCGCATTTTAGAGGAGAGTCCAGAATAGATAGTAAAATTCCATTTTTCAGGAGGGTCCTGAACAAAAATAGAAATCCTATTTTTCATGAGGGTCCTGAACATTATGTGAAATTTTATTTTTTAGGAGGGTTCTGAATAGAAAGTAAAATCCCATTTTTCAGAAGGGTACTGAGCATTAAGTAAAATTTCATTTTTCAGGGAGGTCCTGAACATAAAGTAAAGTCCCTTTGTCCTGAACAAAAAGTAAAATCTCATTTTTCAAGAGGGTGTTGAACATAAATAAAAATCCCATTTTTAAGGAGAGTCCTAAACATAAAGTGAAATCCCATTTTTCAAGAGTGTCCTGTATATTTTGTGAAATCCCATTTTTCAGGAGGGTCCTGAGCAGAATGAAAAATCCTATTTTTTAAGGAGGGTCATGAACATAAAGTAAAATCCTATTTTTCAGGAGGGTCCAGGACATAAAGTAAAATCCCAATTTTCATGAGGGACCAGAACATAAAATAAAATCCCATTTTTCAGGAGGGTTCGGAACAGAAAGTAAAATCCCATTTCCTCGGAAGGTCCTGAACTGAAAGTAGAATCCTATTTTTTAGGAGGGACCTGAACATAAAGTGAATCTCATTTTTCAGGAAGTTCCTAAACAGAAAGTAAAATCCCATTTCTCAGAAGGGTGCTGAACATAAGAAAAAATCCCATTTTTAAGGAGGGTCCTGAACATAATGTAAAATCCCATTTTTCAGGAGGGTCCTGAACATAAGGTGAAATTATATTTTTCAGGAAGGTCCTGAGCATAAAGTAAAATATCATTTTTTAGGAGGGTCCTGAACATAAAGTGAGATCCCATTTTTCAGGTGAGTCCTGAACATAAAGTGAAATTCCATTTTTCAGGAGGATCCTAAAAACAAAAGTAAAATCTCATTTTTCAGGAACGTCCTGAACATAAAGTAAAGTCCCATTATTCAGAAGGGTCCTGAACATAAAGTAAAGTCCCTTTTCCTGAACATAAAGTAAAATCTCATTTTTCAAGAGGGTGCTGAACACAAATTAAAATCCCATTT
Source organism: Capsicum baccatum var. pendulum (assembly GCA_030864225.1). Classification (NCBI taxonomy): domain Eukaryota; kingdom Viridiplantae; phylum Streptophyta; class Magnoliopsida; order Solanales; family Solanaceae; genus Capsicum; species Capsicum baccatum. The sequence continues at coordinate 204,803,926 of CM061553.1, forward strand.
TTAAGGAAAGTCCTAAACATAAAGTGAAATCCCATTTTTCAAGAGTGTCCTTTATATTTTGTGAAATCCCATTTTTCAGAAGGGTCCTGAACAGAAAGTAAAATATTATTTTTCAAGTAGGACCTGAATATAAAGTAAAGTCTCATTTTTCAGGAGGGCCCTGAACATAAAATGAAATCCCATATTTTCAGAAGGGTCCTGAACATAAAGTAAAGTCCTATTTTTCAGGAGGGTCCTGAACATAAAGTATAGTCCCACTTTTTAAGAGGGTACTGAACAGAAACTAAAATCCCAATTTTTAGGAGGGTCCTGAAATGAAAGTAAAGTCCCATTTTTCGGAAGGGTTTTGAATAGAAAGTAAAATACTATTTTCCAGGAGGGTCCTGAACTGAAAGTAGAATCCCATTTTCTTGGAGGGTCCTGAACAGAAAGTAAAATCCCATTTTCTAGGAAGTTCCTAAATATAATGTGAAATTCCATTTTTCAGGAGGGTCCTGAACATATAGTAAAATCCCATTTTTGGGAGGGTCCTGAGCAAAAAGTGAAATCCCATTTTTTCGGAGGGTCCGAAACATAAAGAGAAATCTCATTTTTCAGAAGGGTCTTGAACATAAAGAGAGATCCCATTTTTCATTAGGGTCCTGAACAGAAAGTAAAATCCCATTTTTCAGGCGGGTTCTGTACATAAAGTGAATGCCCATTTTTCATGTGGGTCTTGAACATAAAGTTAAATCCCAATTTTCAGGAGGGTCCTGAATAGAAAGTAAAATCCCTTTTTTCCGGAGGGTCTTGATCATAAAGTAAAATCTTATTTTTCAGGAGGGTCCTGAACAGAAAGAAAAATATCATTTTTCAAGATGGTCCTGAATATAAAGTAAAGTCCCATTTTTCAGGAGTGTCCTAAACATTAAATAAAATCCCATATTTTCTAAAGGGTCCTGAAAGTAAAGTAAAGTCCTATTTTTTAGGAGGGTCCTGAACATTAAGTAAACTCCCATTTTTCAAGAGGGTCCTGAACAGAAAGAAAAAATCCCATTTTTAGGAGGGTCCTGAAAATAAACTAAAACCCTATTTTTCGTAAGGGACGTGAATAGAAAGTAAAATCCTATTTTTCAGGAGGGTCCTGAACAGAAAGTAAAATCCCATTTTCTCGGAGGGTCCTGAACAGAAAGTAAAATCGTATTTTCTAGTAGGGTCCTGAACATAAAGTAAAATCTCATTCTTTAAGAAGGTTGTTGAACATAAAGTGAGATCCCATTTTTTATAAGGGTCTTGAACAGTAAGTAAAATTCCATTTTTCAGGAAGGTCCTGGACATAATGTTAAATGCCATTTTTCAGGAGGGTCCTGAACATAAAGTTAAATCCTATTATTCAGGAAGGTCCTGAGCATAAAGTAAAATCACATTTTTCAGGAGAGTCCAAAACATAAAGTGAAATCCTATTTTTCAAGAGTGTCCTGAACATAAAGTGAAATCCCATTTTTCAGAAGGGTCCTGAACATAAAGTGAAATCCAATTTTTCAGGAGGGTCCAGTGCAGAATGTAAAATCCTATTTTTTCAGGAGGGTCTTGAATAGAAAGAATAATTCTATTTTTCAGGAGGGTCCTGAACATAAAATAAAATCCCATTTTTCAGGAAGGTCCTTAGCATAAAGTAAAATCCCAATTTTCAGGACGGTCTTGAACATAAAATAAAGTTCCATATTTAGGGAAGGTCCTGAACGAAAAGTAAAATCTCATTTTTCAGGAGGGTAAAATTCCTTTTCCTCAGAGGGTCCTGAACTGAAAGTTGAATCCCATTTTTTAGGAGGGTCCTGAACAGAATGTAAAACTCCATTTTCCAGGAGGGTTCTGAACATAAAGTGAAATCTCATTTTTCAGGAGGGTCTTGAACATAAAGTAAAATCCCATTTTTCAGGAGGGTCCTGAACATAATGTGAAATTCTATTTTTCAGGAGGGTCCTGAGCATAAAGTGAAATCTCATTTTTTAGGAGGGTCCTGAACATAAAGTGAGATCCCATTTTTCACCAGAGTCCTGAACATAAAGTGAAATTCCATTTTTCAGGAGGGTCCTGAACAGAAAGTAAAATCTCATTTTTCAGGAGGGTCCTATATATGAAGTAAAATCCTATTTTTTAGAAGGGTCCTGAATATAAAGTAAAAATATATTTTTTCAGAACAGTCCTGAGCAAAAAGTGAAATTCCATTTTTTAGGAAGGTTCTGAACAGAAAGTAAAATTCCATTTTTCAGGAGGGTCATGTAAATAAAGTAAAAATCCATTTTTTAGGAGGGTCCTGAACATAAAGTGAAATCCCATTTTCTGGAGAGTCCTGATCATAAAGTGAAATCTCATTTTTTAGGAGGGTCATGAACATTAACTGAAATCGTATTTTTCAGGAGGGTCCTGAACATAAAGTAAAATCCTGTTTTTTTAAGAGAGTCCTAAACAAAAAGTAAAATCCTATTTTTCAGGAGGGTCCTGAACATAAAGTAAAATCCAATTTTTCAAGAGGATCCTGAACAAAAAGTAAAATCTTAATCGTCAAGAGGGTCCTGAATATAAAGTAAAGTCTCATTTTTCCGGAGGGTCCTGAACATAAAATGAAATCCCATATTTTCATAATGGTCCTGAAATAAAGTAAAGTCCTATTTTTCAAGAGCGTCCTAAACATAAAGTAAAGTCCCATTTTCTAAGAGAGTCCTGAAAAGAAAGAAAAATCATATTTATCAGAAGGGTCCTGAATAGAAAGTAAAATCCCGTTTTCCAGGAGGATCCTGAACAGAAAGTAGAATACTATTTTCTAGGAGGGTCCTGAACAGAAAGTAAGATCCCATTTTCGAGGAAGGTCCTAACATAATGTGAAATCTCATTTTTCAGGAGGATCCTGAATAGAAAGTAAAATCTCATTTTTCAAGAGGGTCCTGAACAAAAGGTGAAATCCCATTTTTCAGGAGGGTCCTAAACATAAGGTGAAATCCCAATTTTAGAAAGGTCCTGATCATAAAGTGAAATCCTAATTTTTAGGAGGGTCATGAACATAAAGTGAGATCTCATTTTTTCAAAAGGGTGCGGAACATAAAGTGAGATCCCATTTTTCAGGAGGGTCATGAACATAAAGTAAAATCTCATTTTTCAGAAAGGTGCTGAACATAAAGTGAGATCCCATTTTTCAGGAGGGTCCTGAACAGAAAATAGAATCCCATTTTTCAGGAGAGTCCTGAACATAAACTGAAATCCCATTTTTCAATAGGGTCTTGAACATAAAGTAAAATCTCATTTTTCAGGAGGATCTTGAGCATAAAGTAAAATCCCATTTTTCAGGAGGGTCCTGAAAAGAAAGTTAAATCCCATTTTTCAGGAGGGTCCTCAACATAAAGTTAAATCCCATTTGTCAGGAGGGTCCTGTACAGTATATAAAAATCCATTTTTCAGGAGAGTCCAGAATAGATAGTAAAATTCCATTTTTCAGGAGGGTCCTGAACATAAATAGAAATCCTATTTTTCAGGAGGGTCCTGAACATAAAGTGAAATTTTATTTTTTAGGAGGGTCCTGAATAGAAAGTAAAATCCCATTTTTCAGAAGGGTACTCAGCCTTAAGTAAAATCTCATTTTTCAGGAAAGTCAAGAACATAAAGTAAAGTGCCATTATTCAGAAGGGTCCTGAAATTAAAGTAAAGTCCCTTTGACCTGAACATAAAGTAAAATCTCATTTTTCAAGAGGGTGCTGAACACAAATTAAAATCCCATTTTTCAGGAGAGTCCTAAACATAAAGTGAAATCCCATTTTTCAAGAGTGTCTTGTATATTTTGTGAAATCACATTTTTCAGGAGGGTCTTGTGCAGAATGAAAAATCCTATTTTTTTAGGAGGCTTATGAAGATAAAGTAAAATCCTATTTTTCAGGAGGGTCATGGACATAAAGTGAAATCCCAATTTTCAGGAGGGACCTGAACATAAAATAAAATTCCATTTTTCAGGAGGGTCCTGAACAGAAAGTAAAATCCCATTTCCTCAAAAGGTCCTGAACTGAAAGTAGAATCCTATTTTTTAGGAGGGACCTGAATAAAAAGTAAAAGCCCATTTTCCAGGAGGGTCCTGAACAAAAAGTGAAATCTCATTTTTCAGGAGGTTCCTGAACAGAAAGTAAAATCCCATTTCTCAGAAGGGTGCTGAACATAAGGAAAAATGCCATTTTTCAGGAGGGTCCTGAACATATGGTAAAATCTCATTTTTTAGGAGGGTCCTGAACATAAGGTGAAATTCTATTTTTTCAGGATGGTCCTGAGCATAAAGTAAAATCTCATTTTTTAGGAGGGTCCTGAACATAAAGTGAGATCCCATTTTTCAGGGGAGTCCTGAACATAAAGAGAAATTCCATTTTTCAGGAGGGTCCTGTACAGAAAGTAAAATCTCATTTTTCAAGAAGGTCCTATATATAAAGTAAAATCCTATTTTTTAGGAGGATCCGGAATATAAAGTAAAAATATATTTTTTCAGGACAGTCCTGAGCATAAAGTGAAATTCCATTTTTTAGGAGGGTCCTGAACAGAGAGTAAAATCCCATTTTTTAGGAGGGTCCTGAACAGAATGTAAAATTCCATTTTTCAGGAGGGTCCTCTACATAAAGTAAAGACCTATTTTTTAGGAGGGTCCTGAACATAAAGTGAAATCTAATTTTTCAGGAGGGTCCTGAACAGAAAGTAAAATCCCATTTCTCAGAAGGGTCCTGAACATAAGGTGAAATCCTATTTTTCAGGAGGGTCCTGAGCAGAAAGTAAAATCTCATTTATCAAGTGGGTCCTAGATATAAAGTAAAGTCCCATTTTTCAGGAGGGTTCGGAAAAGAAAGTAAAATCCTATTTTTCAGTAGCATCCTGATAGAAAGTAAAATCCCATTTTCCAGGAGGATCCTGAACAGAAAGCAGAATCCCATTTGCTAGAAGGGTCCTGAACAGAAAGTAAAATCTCATTATCCAGGAAGGTCCTAGACATAATGTGAAATCCCATTTTTAGGAGGGTCCTAAACAGATATTAAAATCTCATTTTTCAGGAGAGTCCTGAACATAAGGTGAAATCCCATTTTTCAGGAGGGTCCTAAACATAAGGTGAAATCCCATTTTTGTGGGGGTCCTGAGCATATAGTGAAATCTCTTTTTTCAGGAGGGTCCTGAACATCAATGGAAATCTCATTTTTCTGAAGGGTGCTGAACATAAAGTGAGATCGTATTTTTTATGAGGGTAGTGAACAGAAAGTAAAATTCCATTTTTCAGGTTGATCCTGAATATAAAGTGAAATCCCATTTTTTAGGAGGGTCTTGAACAGAAAGTAAAATCCTATTTTTTAGAAGGGTCCTGATATAAAGTAAAATCCCATTTTTTAGGAGGGTCCTGAATGTAAAGTAAAAATACCTTTTTTTCAGGACAGTCCTGAACATATAGTGAAATTCTATTTTTCAGGAGGGTCCTAAACAGAAAGTAAAATCTCATTTTTTCAGGAGGGTCCTCTACATAAAGTAAAATCCCATTTTTTTGAAAGGTCCTGAACAGAAAGTAAAATCTTATATTTCAGGAGGGTGCTGAACATAAACTAAAATCCCATTTTTCAGGAGGGTCCTATATATAAAGTATAATCTCATTTTTTAGGAGGGTCCTGAATATAATGTAAAAATACCTCTTTTCAAGACAATCCAGAGCATATAGTGAAATTCCATTTTTCAAGAGGGTTCTGAAAAGAAAGTACAATCAAATTTTTCATAAACGTCCTGAACAGAAAGTAAAATTCTGTTTTCCAGGAGGGTCCTCAACAGAAAACAGAATCCCATTTTCTAGAAAGGTCCTGATCAGAAAGTAAAATCTCATTTTCCAGGAAGGTTCTAAACATAATGTAAAATCCCATTTTTATCAGGGTCCTATACAGATGTTAAAATCTCATTTTTCAGAAGAGTCCTGAACATAAGGTGAAATCCCATTTTTTAGGAGGGTCCTAAACATAAGGTAAAATCCCATTTTTGGGAGGGTCCTGAGCATAAAATGAAATTCCTTTTTTCAGGAGGGTCCTGAACATAAATTGAAATCTCATTTTTCAGAAGGGTGCTGAACATAAAGTGATATCCCATTTTTTATGTGGGTCCTGAACAAAAAGTTAAATTCCATTTTTCAGGAGGGTCCTGAACATAAAGTAAAATTCCAATTTTCAGGAGGGTCCTGAACAGAAAGTAAAATCCTTTTTCTCCGGAGGGTCTTGAGCATAAAGTAAAATCTCTTTTCTTAGGAGGGTCTTCAACGTAAAGTAAAATCCTATTTCTGAGGAGGATCCTGAACAGAAAGTAAAATCTCATTTTTCAAGAGGGTCTTGAATATAAAGTGAAATCCCATTTTTCAAGAGGGTCCTAAACATAAAGTAAAGTCCCATGTTTCAAGTGGGTCCTGAACAGAAAGTAAAATCCCATTTTTCAGGAGGGTCCTGAAAAGAAAGTAAAACTCCATTTTTCGTAAAAGTCCTGAACAAAAAGTAAAATCCTATTTTCCAGAAGGCTCCTGAACAGAAAGTAGAATCCATTTCCTAGGAGGGTCCTGAACAGAAAGTAAAATCCTATTTTCCAGGAGGTACCTGAACATAACGTGAAATCTCATTCTTTCAGAAGGCTACTGAACATAAAGTGAGATCCCATTTTTCACAAGGGTCTTGAACAGAAAGTAAAATTCTATTTTTCAGGAGGGTCCTGGAGAAAAAATGAAACCCCATTTTTCAGGAGGGTCCTGAACGTAAAGTTAAATCCCATTTATCCCATTTTTCAGGAGGGTCCTGAACATAAAGTTAAATGCCATTTTTCAGGAGGGTCCTGAACGTAAAGTTAAATCCCATTTTTTAGGAGGGTCCTGAATATAAAGTAAAAATATATTGTTTCAGGACAGTCCTGAGCATAAAGTGAAATTCCATTTTTTAGGAGAGTCCTGAACAAAAAGTAAAATCCCATTTTTCAGTAGGATCCGGTACATAAAGTAAAACTCTTTTTTTAGGAGGGTCCTGAACATAAAGTGAAATCCCATTTTCAAGAGAGTCCTGAACATAAAATGAAATCTCATTTTTCAGGAGGGTCCAGAACTTAAACTGAAATCCCATTTTTCAGGAGGGTACTGAACAGAAAGTAAAATCCTTTTTTCTCCAGAGGGTACTAAACATAGAGTAAAATCCCATTTTTCTGAAGGGTCCTGAACATATAGTAAAATCCGACTTTTCAAGAGGGTCTTGAACAGAAAGTAAAATCTTATTCGTCAAGAGGGTGTTGTATATAAAGTAAAGTCCCTTTTTTCAAGAGGGTCCTGAACATAAAATAAAATCCCATATTTTTCAGAAAGGTCATGAAATAAACTAAAGTCCTATTTTGAAGAGGGTTCGGAACATAAAGTAAAGTCCCATTTTTTAAGAGGGTCCTGAACAGAAAGTAAAATCCCATTATTCAGGAGGGTCCAGAAAAGAAAGTAAAATCCTATTTATCAGAAGGATCTTGAATTGAAAGAAAAATCTTGTTTTCCAGGAGGGTCCTAAACAGAAAATAGAGTCCCATTTTCGAGAAGGGTCCTGAACAGCAAGTAAAATCCCATTTTCCATGAAGGTCTTATACATAATGTGAAATCCCATTTTTTAGGAGGGTCCTTAACAGCAAGTAAATTCTCATTTTTCAGGAGGGTTCTAAACAGAAGGTGAATTCCCATTTTTCATGAGGGTCCTAAACATAAGGTTAAATCCCAATTTTGGGAGGGTCCTGAGCATAAAGTGAAATCCAATTTCTTAGGAGTGTCCTGAACATAAAGTGAAATCTCATTTTTTCAGAAGGGTGTTGAACAGAAAGTGAGATTCCATTTTTCAGGTGGGTCCAGAATAGAAAATAAAATTCCATTTTTCAAGTGGGTCCTTGACATAAAGTGAAATCCCATTTTTCAGGAGGGTCCAGAACATAAGGTTAAATCCCATTTTTGAGGAGGTTCCTAAACAGAAAGTAAAGTCATATTTTTCACGAGTGTCCTGAACATAAAGTTGGTCCCATATTTCAAGAGGGTCCTGAACAAAAAGAAAAATCCCATTATTCAAGAGGGTTCTGAAAATATAGTAAAAATCCTATTTTTCAGAAGGGTCCTGAACAGAAAGTAAAATGTCATTTTCCAAGAAGGTCCAGAACAGAAAGTAGAATCCGATTTTCTAGGACGGTCCTGAACAGAAAGTAAAATCTCATTTTCTAGGAAGGTCCTAAACATAATGTGAAATTCCATTTTTCAGGAGGGTCCTGAACAGAAAGTAAATACTCATTTTTCAGGAGGGTCCTGAACATAAGGTGAAATCCCATTTTTCAGGAGGGTCCTAAACATAAGGTGAAATCCCATTTTTGGGAGGGACCTGAACATAAAGTGAAATCCCTTTTTTCAGGATGGACCTGATCATAAAGTGAAATCTCATTTTTTTAGATGGTGATGATAGGCGAATTTACGCGCCTATATCAATATATTTTGCCCATATTTTAGCCTAGTTTTGAGAACTAATTATCTATTTCATACACTTTTAGTCCTTTTTCCTGTAAATGAGCTAACAAATGTGATTAGGAAAGTTTCAGGTATAAATGATGCAAAATACAGCAATTTATGGCTTACTTGACGCAAAAGAAAGCTCACGAACGAAGTGGAAAGGAGCTGGACGCCTAAAGGACTAAATCTGCTGCATGGAAAATCTGTACCGGGCTAAAACAGCAATTCTGAAGACTTTGGGGACTTACAGACACAAAGCTGGATTTTTGCCATAATACATTAACCTAGTGCAATTAGGTTATGTGTTTCATTATTCTATTTGGATTATAATTTTGTAACCTTACCCTAGTACATTTGGGTCAAGGATTTCATTAGTATATTAGGATTTGGTTATTTATTTCATTAGCTTAGTAGGAGTAGGATAGGAGTATTATAAATACCCTATCATGCTAGAGATTTAGAGACACATTCTTACAATTCATTCAACTCTTCACTTAAGACATCTTCCTACAATACATTCTTAATTCTTCATTCTTCTACTCTTAAATTCCACAACAAGAGAATCGTTACTTGCTACGGAATCACTAAAATCACACGCCAAACACCTACTATTCACGCCATCCACCATGCAAAACGTGATATCCTTCGCATTCATGGGTAACTAAACCTCTTAGTTGGGGTTATGGAAGCCGAATGAGTTACTATCTATTGCTATGAGCTTGTGAGTTCAAGACACGTATATTGCTTATATCATTATTCTCTTCATCTTAAATCTACATCCTTTGCGGTTCAAACACAAGAACACGCCATTCTAACATCTAACCTGTTCGAGAGAAAGGTTATTTATCTAGAAAAGAAGACGCATAGACCAACGCCAGTCTAACATTTAACTTGTTCGAGAGAAAGGTTATTTTTCTGGAAAAGAGATAATGTCAAGGTAGTAGGACACCCTTTCCTACTAAAAAGCTAGTGCCGTAACTGGATTAACCTCTTGGAGAATTCGTACCGTTAGACACGCTTTAAGCTCGAGAGAGTTAAAGTGAAATAGTCCTTGTTTAGGTCGAGAGACGCTTGGATTTACCATCGACTACAATTCTCTATAAGCAATTGCATGTCAAGACTCTACACACTCATAGCCAATAGAGACGTATACCTCAGAAGGTGGACATAACCCCAACGCCTAAATTCTCATTGTTTCACAACCTACGAAATACTCTCTTTTTACTTTATTATTTTCAGCTTTTATTTCATTACTTTAGTTACTTATTACAATCCCCCCTTCTTACGAGACTTGCACCAAAAGTCTATTAATTTTGCGTACTTGTTGACCAAGCTATTCCCTGTGGAATCGATACCCAACCCAGGTTGGGTTCTATATTTGCTATCGACCGCTTTACACTCCCACGAGAGCTGTAGATTGAGCGTTATCAAAAATTGGCGCCGTTGCCGGGGAATACGAGTGTCAATCAAGTTCGTGATAATTACTAGACCCTTTGGTCAAAGATTCTCGTACTTTTACATTTAGTTTTTGTTTTTATTTATTGCAGGTTTTTCTTTTTAGTGCATGCCCCATACTAGAAGTTCTGGTCAACCGTTATTACCAATCAATCCGGAACCACAACGAATTAGAAGAATGGAAGCACAAGCTGAAATCGACAGGATGGCTGCTCAACACGAGCAAGCAAGATTAGCTGCTCTTGCCGCTGCTCAAGTCCAACAACAAAACATTGATAATCCTGGGCGAGCAACAAATCCTGACGATGAAGATTTAGGTGATGACGAGTTACTAAACCCAAGGCATAGCGCTGAAATTGCAACACCTGCCAATCGAAGAGGTCGACAAGCTCGGTACAGATATGATCGCCAACCTTTGCAACCAGCTTTCGACGATGATGATGATGATCTTGATGGTGTCGGAGCCACTGGAGCTATAATTCCACCACCATTAGCGCCCGGAGCCAAGTTCAACATCACAAGCACCATGATTCAGTTATTGCAACTCAAGGGATTATTTGGTGGACTAGCAGGCGATGATCCGAATATGCATCTCATCACTTTATTTCTACATGCAAGTCTTTTGACAATCCTGGTGTTGGTCAGAATGCTATTCGATTACGTCTATTTCCATTGTCTCTGTCTGGGGAGGCAACATTATGGTTGAATGGGCTGACTCCTGATTCTATTACAAATTGGAGGCAATTGAGAGACGCTTTCCTAGAAAGATTCTTTCCGCCATCCAAGAGGGCTCAATTGAGAGATGAAATCAGCAACTTTCGTCAGCTTCCATCTGAAGCTCTTCACGAAACATGGGAGAGGTTCAAGACAAAGCTAGCGAGATGCCCAAACCATCACATGACCAATGTCCACTTGATGGAGATCTTATATAGAGCCTTGAATTCAGTAACTAAACTAGTGGTGGACAACGCAGCTGGAGGTTCTTTTATGGACCTCACCTTTGGTCAAGCAAGCAACATGCTAGATCGTATGACTAAACAAAGTAGAGCTTGGCATACCAGGGATTCTGAGGTAGCAAGCCCCACTTTATCTATTGGCATGTCTGCAGACCAAAGAAGAAGAGAAGAAGAACGTGATCAAGATATGGCGCACATGAAAACCCAAATGGATCTTCTTACAAAGCATCTATTAGGGAAGACTGAAAAAGTGAAAGCTATTGCGTCAAAAGGAAGAGACGAATCTGATTCAGAAGAGGAGGCCAACTACTTGAACAATCAGGGGGGTTTCCGTGGGAATGCCCAAGGAAACCAAGGTCGGAACTATTATGATAAATCTGGAGGTAAAGACCAAGGTAGTTGGAAGAAAAATAATGAAAATAGTGGTTTGTATGTTCCCCCTGGTAGACGTGATACCACCACATCTAATTCTATGGAAGACATGATGGCTAAGTTATTGAAAGGAGTGGAAGCGACGAGCGCGGGAGTTAAGGAGGTGATTGACGATTTGGCCTCTATGAAGCAATTAGTTGATTCTCATTCCACTTCTATCAAGCAAATAGAGCAGCAATTAAGCCAACTTTCAGCAGCATTCAATCAAAGAAAGGCTGGCACCTTACCGAGCGATACAGTCTAAAACCCAAGGAATGATGGGTCATGCATGGCCATCACTACGAGGAGTGGTAAGGTGCTGGAAACTTCAGCAGAAGGCAAGCAAGTAGTTGACGGAACAGCAGACATGGACGCCACACCTAGTGACGCCACTAGGGAAGACGCCGCAATATCCACTTCCAACGTCAAGGACGTGTTGCCTAGTGACGTGCAGCCTGAAAAAAATAATAAACGGAAGCAAGAGGAGAAGAAAGCCATGGAGAGAACACTTCCATACCCACCACCACCTTTTCCACAAAGATTGAAGAAGGTGGCCGATGACACTAAGTTCAGCAAATTTATGACCATGTTGAAGCAGCTGACTATTAATGTCCCATTGGTAGAGGCACTTGAACAAATGCCTGGGTATGCGAAGTTTATGAAAGATCTTTTGACTAAGAAGAGGGCAGCAAGCTATGAGCTGAAAGATGATGTGCATCATTGTAGTGCAATCGCTACCCGATCCATAGTTCAGAAGAAGGCCGACCCCGGAGCTTTCACTATTCCTTGCACCGTCGGATCTTTGGACTTTGCTAAAGCATTATGTGACTTAGGAGCCAGCATCAACCTGATGCCATTATCAACCTACAAGAAGTTGGGGTTAGGAGATCCTACACCAACTAATATGAGGCTTGTCATGGCGGATAGGTCGGTAAAACGACCGGTGGGTATTCTATGCGATGTCTTGGTGAAGGTATCTTCATTCATATTTCCGGCAGACTTTGTCATTTTGGATTGTGAAGAAGATTTAGAGGTTCCCATAATCTTGGGACGCCCTTTCCTTGCTACGGGAAGTGTGCTCATAGATTTGAGAGCTAATGAGCTTTCATTCTGAATAAATGATGACGTGGTGCGCTTTGATGTTTGCAAATCAATGAAGCAACCCAAAGATCTAAGTGTATTTTCTGTGGCTGATGTTGTCGTTGATGACGAGGATGAGTTACTTGCTGAAGAGCAAATTCTTGATGATCCTTTGGAGGTTTTGCTCATGGAAGAAGATGATGATGATGCTGAAATTTCTGAAGATAATGTTTGTGCACTATCAGGATTAGGAGCATATCGCTATACTCCTAAGAAGCTGGATCTTGATCTCAAGAATCGACCCACACCACCAGCTAAGCCATCTATTGAAGAACCACCCACATTAGAATTAAAGGAGCTGCCAATCCATTTGAAGTATGCATTCTTAGGAAGCGGAAACACTCTTCCAGTCATAGTGGCAGCCGATTTAGGTGAGCAACAAGTTGCAGCTCTTATTGCAATTTTACGCAAGTATATTAGAGCTATTGGATGGACCATTGCGGATATCCTTGGTATTCCACCTGGGATTTGCACTCATAAAATTCAGCTCCAAGAAAAGTGCACACCCACCATCGAACAACAAAGACGTCTAAACCCACCAATGCAAGAGGTGGTGAAGAAGGAGATTATCAAGTGGTTAGACGCAGGAGTTGTGTATCCTATTTCTGATAGTACATGGGTAAGCCCAGTACAATGTGTTCCCAAGAAAGGAGGCATGACGGTGGTTGCTAATGCAAAGAATGAGCTTATTCCACTCAGGCCCGTTACTGGATGGAGAGTATGTATGGACTATCGCAAGCTGAATTCTTGGACTCTCAAGGATCATTTCCCCATGCCATTTATGGACCAAATGCTAGATCGATTAGCGGGGAAAGGATGGTTTTGCTTTCTTGATGGTTATTCAGGTTACAATCAGATTTGTATTGCCCCCGAAGACCAAGAGAAGACAACGTTTACATGCCCATATGGTACCTTTGCCTTCAAACGCATGCCATTCGGGTTATGTAACGCACCAGCCACCTTTCAACGTTGTATGATGTCTATTTTCTCTGATATGGTAGAAGACACTTTGGAGGTATTTATGGACGACTTTTCAGTTGTTGGTGAGTCCTTTGACGCATGTTTGGTGAACTTGAGCATGGCATTACAAAGATGTGTAGAGTTCAACCTTGTGCTGAATTGGGAGAAGTGCCACTTCATGGTAAAAGAAGGAATTGTTCTTGGGCACAAGATCTCCGAAAGAGGAATAGAGGTTGATCGCGCCAAAATAGAGGTAATTGAGAAGCTACCACCTCCAATTTCGGTGAAAGGAGTTCGTAGTTTTCTTGGCCATGCTGGGTTTTATCGTAGATTCATCAAAGACTTCTCCAAAATTTCAAGTCCATTGTGCAAGCTATTGGAGAAAGATGCGAAGTTTGACTTTAATGATGATTGCTTGAAGGCATTCGAATGCCTTAAAGAAAAACTCATTGAAGCCCCTATCATGGTAGCACCAGATTGGACGCTCCCGTTTGAAATCATGTGTGATGCTAGTGGTGTAGTCGTTGGCGCTGTTCTTGGACAGAGAAAGGAGAAATTATTTCATCCTATCTACTATGCGAGTAAGGTCCTCAATGAAGCCCAAAAGAACTACACTGTCACTGAACAAGAGCTCTTAGCGGTTGTGTATGCGTTTGAGAAGTTCCGTGCCTATCTATTGGGTACTAAAGTGATCGTTCATACAGACCATGCAGCTCTTAGATATCTAATGACAAAGAAGGATGCAAAACCAAGGCTGATTAGATGGGTATTGCTGCTGCAAGAGTTTGATTTCGAAGTCAAAGATAGAAGAGGTTGCGAGAACCAAGTGGCTGATCACCTATCTAGACTTGAGAATGAGTATGTGGCGCAACCAGAAAATCAGATTGACGATGCATTCCCTGACGAGGAGATACTAGCGACAACAATGGAGAACTTACCATGGTATGCCGACTTTGCAAATTTCGTGGTGAGTAATGTGTTACCTTCCAATTTATCTTACCACCAGAGGAGGAAGTTTATGCATGACGTTCAGCACTACTATTGGGATGAGCCTTATTTGTTTCGAAGATGCGCGGATGGTATCGTTCGACGATGTATATCCCATGAAGAAGTGCCTACTATATTGGACGCATGCCACACTTCGCAAGTTGGAGGACATCATGCGGGTAATCGAACAGCAAGGAAAGTCTTGCAAAGTGGTTATTATTGGCCTACAATATTCAGAGATGCACACGACCATGTGAGAAGGTGTGACCAATGCCAACGTCAAGGTGCTATTTCAAAACACCATGAAATGCCCATGTCCAAAATTATAGAGGTAGAACTCTTTGATGTGTGGGATATTGATTTCATGGGACCATTCGTGAATTCGTTTGGAATGAAGTACATCTTGGTTGCTGTGGATTATGTGTCGAAATGGGTTGAAGCTGTAGCATTGGCCGATATCGAAGGAAAGCGTGTTGTAGCGTTTTTAAAGAAGAATATCTTCTCTCGCTTTGGGGTACCTCGTACTATCATAAGTGATGGAGGATCTCACTTCTGCAACAAGCTATTCAAATCTGTATTGGCCAAGTATGGAGTCAAGCAACACAAGGTAGCTACGCCTTATCATCCCCAAACTAGTGGACAAGTAGAGGTTTCCAATCGTGAGATCAAGCAAATCCTTGCCAAGACGGTCAATGCGAATCGGAAGGATTGGTCTCGAAAGCTAGATGATGCACTATGGGCGTACAGGACTGCATTCAAAACACCCATTGGCA
The DNA here is from genome assembly GCA_030864225.1 of Capsicum baccatum var. pendulum. Taxonomy (NCBI): domain Eukaryota; kingdom Viridiplantae; phylum Streptophyta; class Magnoliopsida; order Solanales; family Solanaceae; genus Capsicum; species Capsicum baccatum. The sequence goes on from CM061553.1 coordinate 204,819,132, forward strand.
TGTCACCTTATCAGCTAGTTTATGGGAAGGCTTGTCATCTACCCATTAAGCTTGAGTACAAGGCATTGTGGGCATTGAAGCACTTGAATCTGAATTGGGATGATGTGAAGAACCTGAGGTTGGAGCAGCTGAACGAACTAGATGAATTCCGTCTCCATGCATATGAAAGATCAGATTTATACAAGGAGCGGATGAAGAAGTATCATGATTAGCGGATTGTTCGACGAAACTTCCAAAAAGGTGACATGGTACTACTCTTTAACTCCAGATTCAAGCTCTTCCCAGGTAAGTTAAAATCAAAGTGGTCTGGTCCATTTAAAGTCACCCAAGTTTACTCGTCTGGAGTAGTCGAATTGGAAAACAATGAGGGTGTTATCTTCAAAGTGAATGGCCAACGTGTCAAGCCATATATCGGTCCTCTTGACTCGATAAATGACATGGCCATCACTTATCTCGACGAAGTTTAAGTACTCGAGACTACTACGTCGAGCCACGACAATAAATAAGGCGCTAGATGGGAGGCAACCCATCGTTTTATCGTTTTATCGTTTTATCGTTTCGTCGTTTTAATTTTTTTCTTTTTGATAAATGAAAATCCAAAAATAAGAGTCGTGCCACGACCAAAACTAAGGCGCTTGGTGGGAGGCAACCCATCGTACTAATCGTTTTTATTGTGTTTTGAGCAAATATAGGTGCAAGAAGTATGCAACGAGGAGATTGATTTCAATTGACGATTTGGTCGCATTGTATGGTAAAGTCGGTAAGTTAGGAATGGTGATGCATAAGGCTATGAATTGAGCCTTTCTCACGTCATAATAGGCTTCGAGGAAGGCTAGGCCTTGGTATAAATAGGCCACGAACGATGCACAACCTATTCTATAGCCTAAGGACTCGGAATCTAGTGTGCAATACACTATGCGCCGCCTATTCCTAGGTGTGCTTTAGACTATGCGCCGCCTATGCTATGGCATTTGAGATACTGAGACCAAATGCCATAAGATATGCGCCGCATATGTCTAGATATGCCATAGGATATGCGGCGCATATGTCCCATTATGCCATGGACAATGCGCCGCATATGTAAGTGATATGCCGAGGGATATGCGCCGCATATGCTGTGATTTTGTCCCCAAATCCGATTGTAAATGGGTCATAACCCGACCCATACTCTTCCTATATAAAGGGGACTTGTTTTTTTTACACAACCACATTAAAAACAACCCTAAGGGCGCCGCATATCACTCCAAATCCTCTCAAATTTTTCTTCCTTTGTTCTTCCAATCCACATCAAACTTCTCCACACTCTTCAAGCAAGTAAGTGCTCTCTTATTCTTCATCTATTTATCGTAAGTACTACGTTGCTATGCTTATTACAAAATGCTAAATCATAAAGAATTGGTGGTGATGTTCATGTGTGTGGATAATTGTTGCAAAATCGTGTGATTGAATATATACGTATGGAATTCTTGACTTGTTTCCGACTTGAATTTTGTTTCAATGGCATTGTTATGATACTTGCTGAACATATGTGGCTATGAATATTGCTTGAGAGTGTTGTTTGGATGCTTGCATGATTAACCATCCCGGCCATCGGGATAAGGTTATAGTGACTATCGACGTAGGAGGTAGTGTTTGTTGTACGAATAGCAATTCCATGCGGTAACTCCTATGTTGTAGTGTCGCTATATGCACCATGAAAGACGTCCAAGTGGCTGCTCATAAGTGATGTAATGCTGATTTTATTGTCGGAATACAATCCTAAAACGTATGTCGACGAAGTCTGAGTACTCGACCACTTTCACTTCACTGATTTGTGCTAACAAGATTAAGTGTGGGGTGGTACCCCTAGTGCTTGAATGTAGATTGTATAAAGTGCGATTGTGCTGCAACTAACATTATTTTTAGTCTCAGGTACAATGGCACCGAAAGCAAGGCAAGGCAAGGAGAAGGCTACCACAACCCGAAAGGATAAAAAGAGAAGCCGAAAAGACCAAGGAGAATCATCTTCAGCACACCTACCACGCAGAATGTTCGGAATCAAATGGGTTCTTGAGGAAGACGCCAAGGCATGGTACAGCAGCAACAAAGAAAAGAAATATGTGCACGTCGACTTAATCAACAAGGAGACCTTAGCAAAGAAGGAGCCACAAATGTTGGCTAAGATAATGGCTCTGAAGCTGGATTTCATCTTCCGTGACATGGGAGAGTGCAATCTTGACTTGACAAGAGAGTTTTATGCCAACTGGTCGCCAAACACAACAGGCAACGAAATCAAAATTCGGGGCCAAGTGTTACAGCTTACAGCGGATTGGATCAACTCGTTTCTAGGCCTACCTTCGGTCGACACTGCACCATACAAAGAGCTGTACAGCAGGCCTCCTTACAGAGCAATAAGACACACGCTTTGTGGAAGCAGATCAATGGCAAGATGGGGCAGACATAAGGAAACAGGCCGTCACAACACATTCCCCTATGCTCCACTAAATAGGGAAGCAAGAATCTGGATGCGCATTGTCAACTCATGCCTTATTCCTGGGATGCAATACACAAAGATATCGAGAGATAGAGTGTGTTTGGTTTATGCGTTGATGACGAATGTCCCTATCAACTTTGGGGCAATCATTCGATCTACCATGAGAAAAGCCAGACTCCACAGCAGGTCCCATTTCACATTCGGCAATTTGTTGACAGCAATGTTGCGGAAGAAGGATATAGAAGAGGAACCAGCTGACCACAAACTCCCACATACCCCAAAGAAGGTTGACCTCACCAAGGTCAAAGATGCTGAAACAACGCATGGAGTCAACCTTACCACTGCGGAGAGACACGCTCGTGACGAGAGTTTCTTCCGTCATCTCTATGGCATGACACGATTCACTATGATGAGTGGTGGACGTATTCCAACTGCTGAAGAGCTCCAACAGCTGGACCACGACTACCCAATGAACAGACATGCCTGGGAGATGTGTGGAGTGGGAGTATATTTCGAGGAACCTCTTGATGATGACGTGCCAACTGATGATGATAGACGCTTGCCCGATTCTGATGCTGAGGAAAACTCTGACGATGACTCTTACGATGATTCGGACGAAGGGGGTATGACCCCCGACATTGAGGAAGAGTCCGACTAATCAGGTTCTTCGACTTTATTTTCCACTGAGGGCAGTGTCTAGTCTAAGTGTGGGGTGTCGGCAGAATCTACATGCTATGTTTGTATGTTTGCTTGTTTATTTTGTTTTGAGTCCAAATTTTTATTTTTTTGTGATTTTTTTTCGTGTGACGTTTTTTTTATTTTTTAGGAGGAAAATTTTTCTAGCTACGCATGAAATTATTTGGATAGGCAGCATGAGATTAGAACAAGAGTATGTGCTACAATTGTGACTATTGAGACATTTAGGCTCTAGTTGTGACTCATTATGTGATAGTGTGTGATTCAATTCCTTAACTTGTTGGGTCGAGAGTCTATATTACTACCAATCAAGTCGACCATGTGCCTTGTGTGTGTGAGGTAATAGTATATTCTATGTATGTGGCTGATGCTAGAACTTGCCTCGTATGTATGCAAAGCGAAAATAAGGAATGTAAGTTTAGGATATGATTTAGGCATTTCTTTGGCAACCTATACATGTTTACCTTCAGTTTTTCCTACCCATGTAAATCATCCTAGTTAAACCCTTTTGAGCCTTTAGCCTATTTCTTTGACAACCTTGTATGTAAGCCTAATCTATTTTTTTTTCAAGACCGTAATTTGATCCAAATTCCTAAGTGCTTTAAAGTGAATAAGTCATGTGACAACATAAGAGGAAATTGGGTGAGTATGATGCTTTAAATTGTAAAGGTTCTTGAATGTGTTATGAAAAAGAAAAAAATGCTATCATAGGAGGTACGTTGTGAAAAGAAAAAGGAAAAGAAAGCTGAAAAGTGAGTTGTGCTTAAAATTGAAAAACAAAAGATGAGAACAAGGGTGGAAGAATAAAATAAAGAAAGGTTGAAAGAAAAAAGTGTCATAGATACAAAGTGATGTATTAAAGTGCTTAGGAACCTAGTCACTATTCTTGGCCAAAATAGTCCTACCCGTCCCTTAGCCTACATTACAACCATCTAAAGACCTACTTGATCCTAATCTTAACATTCCGACATTTAGTAGAGTACTACATTAAAGGCAAGCTTATGGTCACTAGTTACTACATATGAATTCTTTGTGAGAGTGAGTGCAAGGATATTTTGATACCCATGTTTGAAAATATGCTATACTTGTGAGTGATTATGGGTACTATATTGTGAGACACACATGGTTGATGAGTCTTGGATAGTTGTATATGATTCTATGCACCTTAACGTTTGCATGCGAGTTGATCACCATCACGAGTCTATGCTTGAGGTTAAATTGTTTCTACTTATAATCGGAAAGCTACTCTTCGTTGATAATTGTTGTGCTTGTCTTGAAGAATGTTTTGAGTTGTTTCTGTAAAAACCTTAAGTCGATGCTTAGAAGGACATGATATGTTGTTCGAGGACGAACAAAGCTCTAAGTGTGGGGTGTTGATGATAGGCGAATTTACGCGCCTATATCAATATATTTTGCCCATATTTTAGCCTAGTTTTGAGAACTAATTATCTATTTCATACACTTTTAGTCCTTTTTCCTGTAAATGAGCTAACAAATGTGATTAGGAAAGTTTCAGGTATAAATGATGCAAAATACAGCAATTTATGGCTTACTTGACGCAAAAGAAAGCTCACGAACGAAGTGGAAAGGAGCTGGACGCCTAAAGGACTAAATCTGCTGCATGGAAAATCTGTCCCGGGCTAAAACAGCAATTCTGAAGACTTTGGGGACTTACAGACACAATGCTGGATTTTTGCCATAATACATTAACCTAGTGCAATTAGGTTATGTGTTTCATTATTCTATTTGGATTATAATTTTGTAACCTTACCCTAGTACATTTGGGTCAAGGATTTCATTAGTATATTAGGATTTGGTTATTTATTTCATTAGCTTAGTAGGAGTAGGATAGGAGTATTATAAATACCCTATCATGCTAGAGATTTAGAGACACATTCTTACAATTCATTCAACTCTTCACTTAAGACATCTTCCTACAATACATTCTTAATTCTTCATTCTTCTACTCTTAAATTCCACAACAAGAGAATCGTTACTTGCTACGGAATCACTAAAATCACACGCCAAACACCTACTATTCACGCCATCCACCATGCAAAACGTGATATCCTTCGCATTCATGGGTAACTAAACCTCTTAGTTGGGGTTATGGAAGCCGAATGAGTTACTATCTATTGCTATGAGCTTGTGAGTTCAAGACACGTATATTGCTTATATCATTATTCTCTTCATCTTAAATCTACATCCTTTGCGGTTCAAACACAAGAACACGCCATTCTAACATCTAACCTGTTCGAGAGAAAGGTTATTTGTCTAGAAAAGAAGACGCATAGACCAACGCCAGTCTAACATTTAACTTGTTCGAGAGAAAGGTTATTTGTCTGGAAAAGAGATAATGTCAAGGTAGTAGGACACCCTTTCCTACTAAAAAGCTAGTGCCGTAACTGGACTAACCTCTTGGAGAATTCGTACCGTTAGACACGCTTTAAGCTCGAGAGAGTTAAAGTGAAATAGTCCTTGTTTAGGTCGAGAGACGCTTGGATTTACCATCGACTACAATTCTCTATAAGCAATTGCATGTCAAGACTCTACACACTCATAGCCAATAGAGACGTATACCTCAGAAGGTGGACATAACCCCAACGCCTCAATTCTCATTGTTTCACAACCTACAAAATACTCTCTTTTTACTTTATTATTTTCAGCTTTTATTTCATTACTTTAGTTACTTATTACAATCCCCCCTTCTTACGAGACTTGCACCAAAAGTCTATTAATTTTGCGTACTTGTTGACCAAGCTATTCCCTGTGGGATCGATACCCAACCCAGGTTGGGTTCTATATTTGCTATCGACCGCTTTACACTCCCACGAGAGCTGTAGATTGAGCGTTATCAGATGGGTGCTGAACATAAAGTGAGTTCCCATTTTTCATGAGGGTCCTGAACAGAAAGTAAAATACCATTATTCAGGAGGGTTCTGGACATAAAGTGAAATGCCATTTTTTAGGATGGTCCTGAACATAAAGTTAAATCTCAATTTTCAGAAGGGTCCTGAACAGAAAGTAAAATCCCTTTTTTCAGGAGGGTCTTGAGCATAAAGTAAAATCCCATTTTTCAGGAGGGTCTTGAACATAAAGTGAAATCCTTTTTTTGAGGAGGGTCCAGAACAGAAAGTAAAATCTCATTTTTCAGGTGGGTCCTGAAGATAAAGTAAAGTCCTATTTTTCAGGAGGGTCCTGAACATAAAATGAAATCCCATATTTCCAGAAGGGTCCTCAACATAAAGTAAAGTCCTATTTTTCAGGAGGGTCCTGAACATAAAGTAAAGTCCCACTTTTAAAGAGGGTACTGAACAAAAAGTAAAATCTCATTTTTCAAGAGGGTCCTGAAATGAAAGTAAAATCCTATTTTTCGGAAGGGTTTTGAACAGAAAGTAAAATCCTATTTTCCAGGATGGTCCTGAACAGCAAGTAAAATTCCATTTTCTAGGAAGGTCCTAAACATAATGTTAAATCCCATTTTTTAGTAGGGTCCTGAACAGAAAGTAAAATCTTATTTTTCAGGAGGGTCCTAAACATAAGGTGAAATCCCATTTTTCAGGAGGGTCCTGAGCAGAATGTAAAATCCTATTTTTTTAGGAGGGTTTTGAACAGAAAGTGTAATTCCATTTTTCAGGAGGGTCCTGAACATAAAATAAATCCTATTGTTTAGGAGGGTCCTAAGCATAAAGAAAAATCCCAATTTACAGGAGGGTCCTGAATATAAAATAAAGTCCTATTTTTTAGGAGGGTCCTGCACAGAAAGTAAAATCTCATTTTTCAGGAGAGTCCTGAACTGAAAGTTGAATCCCATTCTCTAGGTGGGAGCTGAACAAAAAGTAAAACCCTATTTTCCAGGAGGATCCTGATCATAAAGTAAAATCTTATTTTTTAGGAGGGTCCTGAACAGAAAGTAAAATACCATTTCTCAGAAGGGTCCTGAACATAGGATAAAATCCCATTTTTTAGGATGGTCCTGAACATAAGGTAAAATTCTATTTTTTTGGAGTGTACTGAGCAAAAAGTGATATATCATTTTTTTAGAGGGTCCTGAACATAAAGTGAAATTCCATTTTTCTGGATAGGCCTGAACAGAAAGTAAAATCTCAATTTTTAGGAGGGTCCTGAACATAAACTGAAATCCAATTTTTTAGGAGGATCCTTAACAGAAAGTAAAACCTTAATCGTCAAAGGGTCCTGAATATAAAGTAAAGTCCCATTTTTCAAAATAATCCTGAACAGAAAGCAAAATCTCATTTTTCAGGAGGGTCCGGTACATAAAGTAAATCCCATTTTTCAGGAGGGTCCTGAACAGAAAGTAAAATCTCATTTTTCAGGAGGGTCCTGAACATAAAGTGAAATCCCACTTTTCAGGAGGGTCCTGAACAGAAAGTAAAATCCCATTTTTCAGGAGGGGCTTGAGCATAAAGTAAAATCCTCTTTTTCAGGAGAGTCCTGAATAGAAGTAAAATTCCATTTTTTAGGAATGTCCTGAACATAAAGATAAATCCTATTTTTCAGGAGGGTCCTGAACATAAAGTGAAATTCCATTTTTCAGGAAGGGTCCTAAACAGAAAGTAAAATCCTATTTTTCAGGAGGGTCATAAATAAAAAGTAAAATCCTATTTTTCAGGAGGGTCCTGAACATAAAATGAAATCCCATTTTTCAAGAGAGTCCTGAACATAAACTAAAGTCCTATATTCCAGGGGTGTCTTGAACAGAAAGTAAAATCCTATTTTTTCATGAGGGTCCTAAACATAAAGTAAAATCCCATTTTTAAGACGGGTCCTAAACATAAAGTAAAATCCTATTTTTTAGGAGGGTCCTGAACAGAATGTAAATTCTCATTCTTCAAGAGGGTCCTGAATATAAAGTAAAGTCCCATTTTTCAGGAGGGTCCTGACCATAAAATGAAATCCCATATTTTCAAAAGTGTCCTGAAATAAAGTAAAGTCCTATTTTTTAGAAGTGTCCTGAACATAAAGTAGAGTCCCATACTTCAAGAGGGTCATGAACAGAAAGTAAAATCCCATTATTCAAGATGGTTCTGAAAAGAAAGTAAAATCCTATTTTTCAGAAGGGTCCTGAACAGAAAGTAAAATGTCATTTTCTAGGAGGGTCCTGAACAGAAAGTAGAATCCCATTTTCTAGAACGGTCTTGAACAGAAAGTAAAATCTCATTTTCTAGGAAGTTCCTAAACATAATGTGAAATCCCACTTTTCAGGAGGGTCCTGGACAGAAAGTAAAATCCCATTTTTCAGGGAGGTCCAGAATAGAAAGTAAAATTCCATTTCCTCGGAGGGTCCTGAACTTAAACTAGAATCCTATTTTTAGGAGGGTCATGAACAGAAAGTAAAAACCCATTTTTCAAGAGGGTCCTGAACTTAAAGTGAAATCTTATTTTTTAGGAGGTTTCGAAACAAAAAATAAAATCCCATTTCTCAGAAGGTTCCTGAACATAATGAAAAATCCCATTTTCAGTAGGGTCTTGAACAAAAGGTAAAATCTCATTTTTCAGGAAGGTCCTGAACATAAGGTGAAATTTTATTTTTCAGGAGGGTCCTGAGCATAAAATAAAGTCCCATTATTCAGGAGGGTCCTGAACATAAAGTAAAGTCCTATTTTTTAGGATGGTCCTGAACATATAGTAAAATCTCATTTTTCAGGAGGGTCCTGAACTAAAATTAAAATCCTATTTTTCAGGAGAGTCCTAAACATAAAGTGAAATCCCTTTTTTTAAGAGTGTCCTGAACATAAAGTAGAGTCCCATATTTCAAGAGGGTCGTGAATAGAAAGTAAAATCCCATTATTCAAGACGGTTCTGAAAAGAAAGTAAAATCCTATTTTTCAGAAGGGTCCTGAATAGAAAGTAAAATGTCATTTTCTAGGAAGGTCCTGAACAGAAAGTAGAATCCCATTTTCTAGAACGGTCCTGAACAGAAAGTAAAATCTTATTTTCTAGGAAGTTCCTACACATAATATCAAATCCCATTTTTCAGGAGGGTCCTGAACAGAAAGTAAAATCTCATTTTTCAGGAGGGTCCTGAACATAAGTTTAAATCCCATTTTTCAGGAGGGTCCCAAACATAAGGTGAAATCCCATTTTAAGAGGGTCATGAGCATAAAGTGAAATCCCTTTTTTCAGGAAGGACCTGAACATAAAGTGAAATCTCATTTTTTGAGAAGGGTGCTGAACATAAAGTGAGTTCCCATTTTTCATGAGGGTCCTGAACAGAAAGTAAAATTCCATTTTTCAGGAGGGTTCTAAACATAAAGTGAAATCCCATTTTTCAAGAAATTCTTGAACATAAAGTTAAATCTCAATTTTCAGGAGGGTCCTGAACAGGAAGTAAAATCCTTTTTTTCAGGAGGGTCTTGAACATAAAGTGAAATCCGATTTTTCAGAAGGGTCTTGAAAAGAAAGTAAAATCTCATTTTCTAAGTGGGTCCCGAATATAAAGTAAAGTCCCATTTTTCAGGAGGGTCTTGAGCATAAAGTAAAATACTATTTTTCAGGAAACTCCGGAATAGAAAGTAAAATTCCATTTTTCAGGAGGGTCCTGAACATAAAGATAAATCCTATTTTTCAGAAGTGTCCTGAACATAAAGTGAAATTCCATTTTTCCGGAAGGGTCCAAAACAGAAAGTAAAATTCCATTTTTCAGGAGCGTCCTGAATAAAAAGTAAAATCCAATTTTTCATGAGGGTCCTGAACATAAAGTGAAATCCCATTTTTCAGGAGAGTACTGAACATAAACAGAAGTGCCATTTTCCAGGAGTGTCCTGAATAGAAAGTAAAATCCTATTTTTTCATGAGGGTCCTAAACAATAAGTAAAATCTCATTTTTAAGGCGGGTCCTGAACATAAAGTAAAATCCTATTTTTTAGGAGGGTCCTAAACAGAAAGTAAATTACTATTCTTCAAATGGGTCTTTAGTATAAAGTAAAGTCCCATTTTTCAGGAGGGTCCTAAACATAAAATGAAATCCCATATTTTCTAAAGGGTCCTGAAATAAAGTAAAGTCCTATTTTTCAGGAGGGTCCTGAACATAAAGTAGAGTCCTATATTTCAAGAGGGTCCTGAACAGAAAGTAAAATCCCATTATTCAAGAGGGTTCTGAATAGTAAGTAAAATCCTATTTTTCAGAAAGGTCCTGAACAGAAAGTAAAATGTCATTTTCTGGGAGGGTCCTGAACAGAAAGTAGAATCCCATTTTCTAGGAGGGTCCTGAACAGAAAGTAAAATCTCATTTTCTAGGAGGTTACTAAACATAATGTGAAATCCCATTTAATAGGAGGGTCCTGAACAGAAATTAAAGTCTCATTTTTTAGGAGGGTCCTGAACATAAGTTGAAATCCCATTTTTCAGGAGGGTCCTAAACATAAGGTGAGATCCCACTTTTAGGAGGGTCCTGAGCATAAAACGAAATCCCTTTTTTCAGGAAGGACCTGAATATAAAGTGAAATCTCATTTTGTGAGAAGGTGATGATCATAAAATTCCATTTTTCAGGAGGGTTCTGGACATAAAGTGAAATCCCATTTTTCATGAGGGTCTTGAACATAAAGTTAAATCTCAATTTTTAGGAGGGTCCTGAACAGAAAGTTAAATCACTTTTTTCAGGCGGGTCTTGAAAATATAGTGAAATCCTATTTTTCAGAAGGGTCCAGAACAGAAAGTAAAATCTCATTTTTCAAGTGGGTCCTGAATATAAAATAAAGTCCCATTTTTTAGGAAGGTCCTGAACATAAAGTAAAGTCTTATTTTTCAGGAAGGTCCTGAACATAAAGTAAAGTCCCACTTTTCAAGATGGTCCTGAACATAAGGTGAAATCCCATTTTCCAGGAGGGTCCTAAACACAAGGTGAAATCCCATTTTTGGGAGGGTCCTGAGCATAAAGTGAAATCCCGTTTTTTGAGAGGGTCCTCAAAATAAAGTGAAATCTCTTTTTTTCAAAAGAGTGCTGAACATAAAGTGAGATCCTATTTTTTCAGATGGATCCTGAACAGAAAGTAAAATCCCATTTTTCTTGAGGGTCCTAAACATAAAGTAAACTCCCATTTTTCAGGAGGGTCCTAAACAAAAAGTAAAATCCTATTTTTTAGGAGGGTCCTGAACAGAAAGTAAAATCTTATTCTTAAAGAGGGTCCTGAATATAAAGTAAAGTCTCATTTTTTCAGGAGGGTCCTGAACATAAAATGAAATCCCATAATTTTAGAATGGTCCTGAAATAAAGTAAAGTCCTATTTTTCAGGAGGGTCCTGAACATAGAGTAAAGTCCCATATTTCAAGAGGGTCCTGAACAGAAAGTAAAATCCCGTCATTCAGGAGGGTTCTAAAAAGAATGTAAAATCCTATTTTTCAGAAGGGTCCTTAACAGAAAGTAAAATCTTGTATTCCAGGACGGTCCTGAACAGAAAGTAGAATCCCATTTTCTAGGTGGGTCCTGAACAAAAAGTAAAATCTCATTTTCCAGAAAGGTCCTAAACATAATTTGAAATCCCATTTTCAGGAGGGTCCTGAACAAAAAGTAAAATCATATTTTTTAGGAGGGTCCGGAATATAATGTGAAATCCCATTTTTCAAGATGGTCCTAAACATAAGGTGAAATCCCATTTTTCGAAGGGCCCTAAGCATAAAGTGAAATCCCTTTTTTCAAGAAGGTCCTGTACATAAAGTGAAATCTCATTTTTTTAGAAGGGTACTGAACATAAAGTGAGTTCCCATTTTTCATGAGGGTTAGGGACAGAAAATAAAATTCCATTTCTCAGGAGGGTTCTGGATATAAAGTGAAATCCCATTTTTCAGGAGAGTCCTGAACATAAAGTTAAATCTCAATTTTTAGGAGGGTCCTGAACAGAAAGTAAAATCCCTTTTTTTAGGAGGGTCTTGAGCATAAAGTAAAATCCCATTTTTCAGGAAGGACTTGAACAGAAAATGAAATCCTATTTTTCAGGAGGGTCCTGAACAGAAAGTAAAATCTCATTTTTTCAAAAGGTTCCTGAATATAAAGTAAGTCACATTTTTCAGGAGGGTCCTGAACTTAAAATAAAATCCTATATTTTCAGAAGGGTCCTGGACATAAAGTAAAGTCCTATTTTTCAGGAGGGTCCTGAACATAAAATATATTCCCATTTTTCAAGAGGGTCCTAAACCGAAAGTAAAATCCCATTTTTCAAGAGGGTCCTGAAATGAAAGTAAAATCTCATTTTTTGGAAGGGTCCTGAACAGAAAGTAAAATCCTATTTTCCAGGAGGGTCCTAAACAAAAAGTAGAATCCAATTTTCTAGGAGGGTCCTAAACAGAAAGTAAAATCCAATTTTTTAGGAAGGTCCTAAATATAAAGTGAAATCCCATTTTTTAGAAGGGTCCTGAACAGAATGTAAAATCTCATTTTTCAGGAGGGTCCTGAACATAAGGTAAAATCTCATTTTTCAGGAGGGTCCTAAACATAAGGAGAAATCCTATTTTTGGGAGGGTCCTGAGCATAAAGTGAAATCTCATTTTTTAGGAGGGTCGTGAACAGAAAGTGAAATCTCATTTTTTTAGAAGGGTGCTGAACATAAAGTGAGATCCCATTTTTCAGAAGGGTTCTGAACAAAAAGTAAAATTCTATTTTGTATGGGAGTCCTGGAATTAATGTGAAAGCCCAATTTTAAGGAGGGTCCTGCACATAAAATTAAATCCCGTTTTTCAGGAGGGTCCTGAACAGAAAGTAAAATCCCATTTTTCAGGAGGGTCTTGAGCATGAAGTAGAATCCTAATTTTTAGGAGAGTCCTGAATAGAAAGTAAAATTCTATTTTTCAGGAGGGTCCTAGACTTAAAGTAAAATCCTATTTTTCAGGAGGGTCCTGAACATAAAGATAAATCCCATTTTTCATGAGGGTCTTAAAGAGATAGTAAAATCCCATTTTTTGGGAGAGTCCTAAAGATAAAGTGAAATCACATTTTTAAAGAGTGTCCTAAACATAAATTGAAATCCCATTTTTCAGGAGGGTCCTGAACATAAAGTGAAATTCTATTTTTTAGGAGGGTCTGGACCAAAATTTAAAATCCTATTTTTTTAGAATGGTTTTGAACAGAATGTATAATTTCATTTTTCAGAAGGGTCCTGAATATAAAGTAAAATCTAATTTTTCAGGAGGGTCCTCATCATAAAGTAAAATCTCAATTTTCAGGAGGGTCCTGAACATAATGTTCTATTTTTCAGGAGGGTCCTGAACATAACGTAAAGTCCCATTTTTCAGAAGGGTCCTAAACAGAAAGTAAAATCCCATTTTTCAGGAGGGTTCTGAACAAAAAGTAAAATTCAATTTCCAAGGAGGGTCCTGAACTGAAAGTAGAATTCCATTTTCTAGGAGGGTCCTGAACAGAAAGTAAAACCCCATTTTCCAGGTGGGTCCGGAACATAATGTGAAATCTCATTTTTCAGGAGGGTCCTGAACAAAAAGTAAAATCCTATTTCTCAAAAGGGTCCTGAACATAAAGTGGAATTCCATTTTCCAGGAGAGTCCTAAACATAAACTGAAATCTCATTTTTCAAGAGGGTCCTAAAAAAAAATGTAAAATCCTATTTTTTCATGAGGTACCGGAACATAAACTGAAATCCCATTTTTAAAGAGGGTCCTGAACATAAAGTGAGATCCCATATTTCAGGAGGTTCCTGAACATAAAGTGAAATTCTATTTTTCAGGAAGGACCTGAACAGAACGTAAAATCTCATTTTTCAGGAGGGTCCTGTACACAAAGTAAAATCCCATTTTTCAGGAGGGTCCTGAACAGAACGTAAAATCTTATATTTTTGGAGGGTCCTAAACATAAAGTGAAATACCATTTTCAGGAGGGTCCTGAACAGAAAGAAAAATCCCATTTTTCATGAGGGACTTGAGCATAAAGTAAAATGCTACTTTTTAGGAGAGTCTTGAAAAGAAAGGAAAATTCCATTTTTTAGGAGGGTCCTGAACATAAAGAGAAATTCTATTTTTAAGGAGGGTCATGAACGTAAAGTGAAATCCTATTTCTCATAAAGGTCCTGAACATAAGTAAAATCCCATTTTTTAGGAGGGTCCTGAACATAAGGTAAAATCTCATTTTTCAGGAGTGTCATGAACATAAGTTGAAATTCTATTTTTCAGGAAAGTCCTGAGCTTAAAGTGAAATCTCATTTTTTAGGAGGGTCCTGAACATAAAGTGAAATCTCATTTTTTTAGAAGGGTGCTGAACATAAAGTGAGATCCCATTTTTCAGAAGGGTTCTGAACAAAAAGTAAAATTCTATTTTGTATGGGAGTCCTGGAATTAATGTGAAAGCCCAGTTTTAAGGAGGGTCCTGCACATAAAATTAAATCCCGTTTTTCAGGAGGGTCCTGAACAGAAAGTAAAATCCCATTTTTCAGGAGGGTCTTGAGCATGAAGTAGAATCCTAATTTTTAGGATAGTCCTGAATAGAAAGTAAAATTCTATTTTTCAGGAGGGTCCTAGACTTAAAGTAAAATCCTATTTTTCAGGAGGGTCCTGAACATAAAGATAAATCCCATTTTTCATGAGGGTCCTAAAGAGATAGTAAAATCCCATTTTTTGGGAGAGTCCTAAAGATAAAGTGAAATCACATTTTTAAAGAGTGTCCTAAACATAAATTGAAATCTCATTTTTCAGGAGGGTCCTGAACATAAAGTGAAATGTCATTTTTCAGGAGGGTCTGGACCAAAATTTAAAATCCTATTTTTTTAGAATGGTTTTGAACAGAATGTATAATTTCATTTTTCAGAAGGGTCCTGAATATAAAGTAAAATCTAATTTTTCAGGAGGGTCCTCATCATAAAGTAAAATCTCAATTTTCAGGAGGGTCCTGAACATAATGTTTTATTTTTCAGGAGGGTCCTGAACATAAAGTAAAGTCCCATTTTTCAGAAGGGTCCTAAATAGAAAGTAAAATCCCATTTTTCAGGAGGGTTCTGAACAAAAAGTAAAATTCAATTTCCAAGGAGGGTCCTGAACTGAAAGTAGAATTCCATTTTCTAGGAGGGTCCTGAACAAAAAGTAAAACCCCATTTTCCAGGTGGGTCCGGAACATAATGTGAAATCTCATTTTTCAGGAGGGTCCTGAACAAAAAGTAAAATCCTATTTCTCAAAAGGGTCCTGAACATAAAGTGGAATTCCATTTTCCAGGAGAGTCCTAAACATAAACTGAAATCTCATTTTTCAGGAGGGTCCTAAACAAAATGTAAAATCCTATTTTTTCGTGAGGTACCGGAACATAAACTGAAATCCCATTTTTAAAGAGGGTCCTGAACATAAAGTGAGATCCCATATTTCAGGAGGTTCCTGAACATAAAGTGAAATTCTATTTTTCAGGAAGGACCTGAACAGAACGTAAAATCTCATTTTTCAGGAGGGTCCTGTACACAAAGTAAAATCCCATTTTTCAGGAGGGTCCTGAACAGAACGTAAAATCTTATTTTTTAGGAGGGTCCTAAACATAAAGTGAAATACCATTTTCAGGAGGGTCCTGAACAGAAAGTAAAATCCCATTTTTCATGAGGGTCTTGAGCATAAAGTAAAATGCTATTTTTTAGGAGAGTCTTGAAAAGAAAGGAAAATTCCATTTTTTAGGAGGGTCCTGAACATAAAGAGAAATCCTATTTTTAAGGAGGGTCATGAACGTAAAGTGAAATCCTATTTCTCATAAAGGTCCTGAACATAAGTAAAATCCCATTTTTTAGGAGGGTCTTGAACATAAGGTAAAATCCCATTTTTCAGGAGTGTCGTGAACATAAGTTGAAATTCTATTTTTCAGGAGGGTCCTGAGCATAAAGTGAAATCTCATTTTTTAGGAGGGTCCTGAACATAAAGTGAGATCCCATTTTTTAGGAGGTTCCTGAACATAAAGTGAAATTCTATTTTTCAGGAGGGTCCTGAACAGAAAGTAAAATCTCATTTTTCAGGAGGGTCCTGTGCATAAAGAAAAATCTCATTTTTCAGGAGGGTCCTGAATAGAAAGTAGAATCGAATTTTTCATGAGGGTACTGAACAAAAAGTGAAATCTAATTTTTCAGGAGGGTCCTGAACATAAAGTAAAATCCCATTTTTCATGAGGGTCGTGAGCATAAAGTAAAATCCTATTTTTTAGGAGAGTCCAGAATAGAAAGTAAAATTCCATTTTTTTGGACGGTCCTGGACATAAAGAGAAATCCTATTTTTCAGGAGGGTCCTAAACATAAAGTGAAATTCCATTTTTCTGGAAGGGTCCTAAACATAAAGTAAAATCCCATTTTTCAGGAGGGTCCTGAACATAAAATATATTCCCATTTTTCAAGAGGGTCCTAAATCGAAAGTAAAATCCCATTTTTCAAGAGGGTCCTGAAATGAAAGTAAAATCTCATTTTTTGGAAGGGTCCTGAACAGAAAGTAAAATCCTATTTTCCAGGAGGGTCCTGAACAGAATGTAAAATCTCATTTTTCAGGAGGGTCCTGAAGATAAGGTAAAATCTCATTTTTCAGGAGGGTCCTAAACATAAGGAGAAATCCTATTTTTGGGAGGGTCCTGAGCATAAAGTGAAATCTCATTTTTTAAGAGGGTCGTGAACAGAAAGTGAAATCTCATTTTTTTAGAAGGGTGCTGAACATAAAGTGAGATCCCATTTTTCAGAAGGGTTCTGAACAAAAAGTAAAATTCTATTTTGTATGGGAGTCCTGGAATTAATGTGAAAGCCCAGTTTTAAGGAGGGTCCTGCACATAAAATTAAATCCCGTTTTTCAGGAGGGTCCTGAACAGAAAGTAAAATCCCATTTTTCAGGAGGGTCTTGAGCATGAAGTAGAATCCTAATTTTTAGGAGAGTCCTGAATAGAAAGTAAAATTCTATTTTTCATGAGGGTCCTAGACTTAAAGTAAAATACTATTTTTCAGGAGGGTCCTGAACATAAAGATAAATCCCATTTTTCATGAGGGTCCTAAAGAGATTGTAAAATCCCATTTTTTGGGAGAGTCCTAAAGATAAAGTGAAATCACATTTTTAAAGAGTGTCCTAAACATAAATTGAAATCCCATTTTTCAGGAGGGTCCTGAACATAAAGTGAAATGTCATTTTTCAGGAGCGTCTGGACCAAAATTTAAAATCCTATTTTTTTAGAATGGTTTTGAACAGAATGTATAATTTCATTTTTCAGAAGGGTCCTGAATATAAAGAAAAATCTAATTTTTCAGGAGGGTCCTCATCATAAAGTAAAATCTCAATTTTCAGGAGGGTCCTGAACATAATGTTCTATTTTTCAGGAGGGTCCTGAACATAAAGTAAAGTCCCATTTTTCAGAAGGGTTCGAAACAGAAAGTAAAATCCCATTTTTCAGGAGGGTTCTGAACAAAAAGTAAAATTCAATTTCCAAGGAGGGTCCTGAACTGAAAGTAGAATTCCATTTTCAAGGAGGGTCCTGAACAGAAAGTAAAACCCCATTTTCCAGGTGGGTCCGAAACATAATGTGAAATCTCATTTTTCAGGAGGGTCCTGAATGAAAAGTAAAATCCTATTTCTCAAAAGGGTCCTGAACATAAAGTGGAATTCCATTTTCCAGGAGAGTCCTAAACATAAACTGAAATCTCATTTTTCAGGAGGGTCCTAAACAAAATGTAAAATCCTATTTTTTCATGAGGTACCGGAACATAAACTGAAATCCCATTTTTAAAGAGGGTCCTGAACATAAAGTGAGATCCCATATTTCAGGAGGTTCCTGAACATAAAGTGAAATTCTATTTTTCAGGAAGGACCTGAACAGAACGTAAAATCTCATTTTTCAGGAGGGTCCTGTACACAAAGTAAAATCCCATTTTTCAGGAGGGTCCTGAACAGAACGTAAAATCTTATGTTTTTGGAGGGTCCTAAACATAAAGTGAAATACCATTTTCAGGAGGGTCCTGAACAGAAAGTAAAATCCTATTTTTCATGAGGGACTTGAGCATAAAGTAAAATGCTATTTTTTAGGAGAGTCTTGAAAAGAAAGGAAAATTCCATTTTTTAGGAGGGTCCTGAACATAAAGAGAAATCCTATTTTTCAGGAGGGTCATGAACGTAAAGTGAAATCCTATTTCTCAGAAAGGTCCTGAACATAAGAAAAATCCCATTTTTTAGGAGGGTCCTGAACATAAGGTATAATCTCATTTTTCAGGAGTGTCATGAACATAAGTTGAAATTCTATTTTTCAGGAGGGTCCTGAGCTTAAAGTGAAATCTCATTTTTTAGGAGGGTCCTGAACATAAAGTGAGATCCCATTTTTAGGAGGTTCCTGAACATAAAGTGAAATTCTATTTTTCAGGAGGGTCCTGAATAGTAAGTAAAATCTCATTTTTCAGGAGGGTCCTGTGCATAAAGAAAAATCTCATTTTTCAGGAGGGTCCTGAACAGAAAGTAAAATCAAATTTTTCATGAGGGTACTGAACAAAAAGTGAAATCTAATTTTTCAGGAGGGTCCTGAACATAAAGTAAAATCCCATTTTTCATGAGGGTCGTGAGCATAAAGTAAAATCCTATTTTTTAGGACAGTCCAGAATAGAAAGTAAAATTTCATTTTTTTGGACGGTCCTGAACATAAAGAGAAATTCTATTTTTAAGGAGGGTCATGAACGTAAAGTGAAATCCTATTTCTCAGAAAGGTCCTGAACATAAGTAAAATCCCATTTTTTAGGAGGGTCCTGAACATAAGGTATAATCTCATTTTTCAGGAGTGTCATGAACATAAGTTGAAATTCTATTTTTCAGGAGGGTCCTGAGCTTAAAGTGAAATCTCATTTTTTAGGAGGGTCCTGAACATAAAGTGAGATCCCATTTTTAGGAGGTTCCTGAACATAAAGTGAAATTCTATTTTTCAGGAGGGTCCTGAATAGTAAGTAAAATCTCATTTTTCAGGAGGGTCCTGTGCATAAAGAAAAATCTCATTTTTCAGGAGGGTCCTGAACAGAAAGTAAAATCGAATTTTTCATGAGGGTACTGAACAAAAAGTGAAATCTAATTTTTCAGGAGGGTCCTGAACATAAAGTAAAATCCCATTTTTCATGAGGGTCGTGAGCATAAAGTAAAATCCTATTTTTTAGGAGAGTCCAGAATAGAAAGTAAAATTTCATTTTTTTGGACGGTCCTGAACATAAAGAGAAATCCTATTTTTCAGGAGGGTCCTAAACATAAAGTGAAATTCCATTTTTCTGGAAGGGTCCTAAACATAAAGTAAAATCCCATTTTTCAGGAGGGTCCTGAACAGAAAGTAAAATTATTTTTCCAGGAGGGTCCTGAACATAAAGTAAAATCATATTTTTCAGTAGAGTTCTAAACATAAACTGAAATCCCATTTTTCTGGAGGGTCCTGAACAGAAAGTAAAATCCCGTCATTCAAGAGGGTTCTGAAAAGAAAATAAAATCCTATTTTTCAGAAGGGTCCTGAACAGAAAGTACAATGTTGTATTCCAGGAGGGTCCTGAACAGAAAGTAGAATCCCATTTTTCAGGAGGGTCCTAAACAGAAAGTAAAATTTCATTTTTCAAGAGGGTCCTGACCATAAAGTGAAATCCCTTTTTTCAGGAAGGTCCTGAACATAACGTGAAATCTCATTTTTTGAGAAGAGTACTGAACATAAAGTGAGTTCCCATTTTTCATGAGGGTTCGGGACAGAAAGTAAAATTCCATTTCTCAGGAGTCTTCTGGATATAAAGTGAAATCCCATTTTTCAGGAGAGTCCTGAACATAAAGTTAAATCTCAATTTTTAGGAGGGTCCTGAACAGAAAGTAAAATCCCTTTTTTAGGAGGGTCTTGAGCATAAAGTAAAATCCCATTTTTCAGGAAGGTCTTGAACAGAAAGTAAAATCTCATTTTTCAAGAGGGTCGTGAACTTAAAATAAAATCCCATATTTTTAGAAGGAGTTCTGGACATAAAGTAAAGTCCTATTTTTCAGGAGGGTCCTGGACATAAAGTATAGTCCCATTTTTCATGAGGGTCCTGAACAGAAAGTAAAATCCCATTTTTCAGGAGGGTCCTGAAATGAAAGTAAAATCCCATTTTTTGGAAGGGTCCTCAACACAAAGTAAAATCCTATTTTTCAGGAGGGTCCTAAACAGAAAGTAGAATCCAATTTTCTAGGAGAATCCTAACCAGAAAGTAAAATCCTATTTTTTAGGAAGGTCCTAAATATAATGTGAAATCCAATTTTTTAGGAGGATCCTTAACAGAATGTAAAATCTCATTTTTCAGGAGGGTCTTGAACATAAGGTGAAATCTCATTTTTCAGGAGGGTCCTAAACATAAGGCGAAATCCTATTTTTGGGAGGGTCCTGAGCATAAAGTGAAATCTCATTTTTTAGGAGGGTCCTGAACATAAAGTGAAATCTCATTTTTTTAGAAGGGTGTTGAACATAAAGTGAGATCCCATTTTTCAGAAGGGTTATGAACTGAAAGTAAAATTCTATTTTTTTGGGTGGTCCTGGACTTAATGTGAAAGCCCAGTTTTAAGGAGGGTCCTGAACATACAATTAAATCCCGTTTTTCAGGAGGTTCCTGAACAGAAAGTAAAATCCCATTTTTCAGGAGGGACTTGAGCATAAAGTAGAATCCTATTTTTCAGGAGAGTCCTTAATAGAAAGTAAAATTCCATTTTTCAGGAGGGTCCTGAACATAAAGAGAAATCCTATTTTTCAGGTGGGTCCTAAACAAGAAGGGTCCTAAATAGAAAGTAAAATCCCATTTTTTAGGAGTGTATTGAACAGAAACTAAACTCCTATTTTCTGGAGGGTCCGGAACAAAAAGTGAAATCCCATTTTTCAGGAGAGTCTTGAACATATACTAAAATCCAATTTTTCAGGAGGGTCCTAAACAGAAAGTAAAATCCCATTTTTTTATGAGGGTCCTAAACATAAAGTAACTCCCATTTTTTAGGAGGGTCCTAAACATAAAGTAAAATCCTATTTTTTATGAGGGTCTTGAACAGAAAGTAAAATCTTATTCTTCAAGAGGGTCCTGAATATAAAGTAAAGTCTCATTTTTTCAGGAGGGTCCTGAACATAAAATCAAATCCCATATTTTTAGAAGGGTCCTGAAATAAAGTAAAGTCCTATTTTTCAGGAGTGTCCTGAAGATAAAGTAAAGTCCCATATTTCAAGAGGGTCCTGAACAGAAAGTAAAATCCCGTCATTCAAGAGGGTGCAGAAAGGAAAGTAAAATCCTATTTTTCAAAAGGGTCCTAAACAGAAAGTAAAATGTTGTATTTTAGGAGGGTCCTGAACAGAAAGTAGAATTCCATTTTCTAGGTGGGTCCTGAACAGAAAGTAAAATCTCATTTTCAAGAAAGGTCCTAAACATAATTTGAAATCCCATTTTTCAGGAGGGTCCTGAACAAAAAGTAAGATCTTATTTTTTAGGAGGGTCCTGAATATAATGTGAAATCCCATTTTTCAAGAGGGTCCTAAACATAAGGTGAAATCCCATTTTTTGAAGGGCCCTAAGCATAAAGTGAAATCCCTTTTTTTAGGAAGGTCCTGAACATAAAGTGAAATCTCATTTTTTGAGAAGGGTACTGAACATAAAGTGAGTTCCCATTTTTCATAAGGGTTCGGGACAGAAAGTAAAATTTCATTTCTTAGGAGGGTTCTGGATATAAAGTGAAATCCCATTTTTCAGGAGAGTCCTAAACATAAAGTTAAATCTCAATTTGTAGAAGAGTCCTGAACAGAAAGTAAAATCCCTTTTTTAGGAGGGTCTTGAGCATAAAGTAAAATCCCATTTTTCAGGAAGGACTTGAACATAAAATGAAATCCTATTTTTCAGGAAAGTCCTGAACAGAAAGTAAAATCTCATTTTTCAAGAGGCTCCTGAATATAAAGTAAGTCCCGTTTTTCAGGAGGGTCCTGAACTTAACATAAAATCCCATATTTTCAGAAGGGTCCTGGACATAAAGTAAAGTCCTATTTTTCAGGAGGGTACTGAACATAAAGTATATTCCCATTTATCAAGAGGGTCCTGAATAGAAAGTAAAATCCCATTTTTCAGGAGGGTCCTGAAATGAAAGTAAAATCCCATTTTTTGGAAGGGTCCTGAACAGAAAGTAGAATCCAATTTTCTAGGAGGGTCCTAAACAGAAAGTAAAATCCTATTTTTTAGGAAGGTCCTAAATATAATGTGAAATCCTATTTTTTAGGAGGGTCCTGAACATAATGTAAAATCTCGTTTTTCAGGAGGGTCCTGAACATAAGGTGAAATCTCATTTTTCAGGAGGGTCCTAAACATGAGGCGAAATCCTATTTTTGGGAGGGTCCTGAGCATAAAGTTAAATCTCATTTTTTAGGAGGGTCCTGAACATAAAGTGAAATCTCATTTTTTTTAGAAGGGTGCTGAACATAAAGTGAGATCCCATTTTTCAGAAGGGTTCGGAACAAAAAGTAAAATTCTATTTTGTATAGGGGTCCTGGAATTAATGTGAAAGACCAGTTTTAAGGAGGGTCCTGCACATAAAATTAAATCCCGTTTTTCAGGAGGTTCCTGAACAAAAAGTAAAATCCCATTTTTCAGGAGGGTCTTGAGTATGAAGTATAATCCTATTTTTTAGGAGAGTCCTGATTAGAAAGTAAAATTCTATTTTTCAGGAGGGTCCTATACTTAAAGTAAAATCCTATTTTTCAGGAGGGTCCTGAACACAAAGATAAATCCCATTTTTCAGGAGGGTCCTAAAGAGACAGAAAAATCCCATTTTTCAGGAGAGTCCTAAATATAAAGTGAAATCACATTTTTAAAGAGTGTCCTAAACATAAATTGAAATCCCATTTTTCAGGAGGGTCCTGAACATAAAGTGAAATGTCATTTTTCAGGAGGGTCCGGACCAAAATGTAAAATCCTATTTTTTTATAAGGGTTTTCAATAGAATGTATAATTTCATTTTTCAGAAGGGTCCTAAATATAAAGTAAAATCTAATTTTTCAGGAGGGTCCTCATCATAAAGTAAAATCTCAATTTTCAGGAGGGTCCTGAACATAATGTTCTATTTTTCAGGAGGGTCCTGAATATAAAATAAAGTCCCATTTTTCAGAAGAGTCCTAAACAGAAAGTAAAATCCCATTTTTCAGGAGGGCTCTGAACAGAAAGTAAAATTCACTTTCCAAGGAGGGTCCTGAACTGAAAGTAGAATTCCATTTTCTAGGAGGGTCCTGAACAGAAAGTAAAACCCCATTTTCCAGGTGGCTCCTGAACATAATGTGAAATCTCATTTTTCAGGAGGATCCTGAACAGAAAGTAAAATCCTATTTCTCAGAAGGGTCCTGAACATAAAGTGGAATCCCATTTTTCAGGAGAGTCCTGAACATAAACTGAAATCCCATTTTTCAGGAGGGTCCTAAACAAAATTTAAAATCCTATTTTTTCATGAGGTACCTGAACATAAACTGAAATCCCATTTTTAAAGAGGGTCCTGAACATAAAGTGAGATCCCATATTTCAGGAGTTTCCTGAACATAAAGTGAAATTCTATTTTTCAGGAGGGACATGAACAGAAAGTAAAATCTCATTTTTCAGGAGGGTCCTGTACACAAAGTAAAATCCCATTTTTCAGGATGGTCCTAAACATAAAGTGAAATTCCATTTTTCTGGAAGGGTCCTAAACATAAAGTAAAATCCCATTTTTTAGAAGAGTCCTGAACAGAAAGTAAAATCATTTTTTCAGGTGGGTCCTGAACATAAAGTGAAATCCCATTTTTCAGTAGAGTTCTAAACATAAACTGAAATCCCATTTTTCTGGAGGGTCCCGAACATAAAGTAAAATCCTATTTTTTCATGAGGGTCCTAAACATAAAGTAAAATCCCATTTTTTAGGAGGGTCCTGAACATAAAGTAAAATCCTATTTTTTAGGATGGTCCTCAACAGAAAGTAAAATCTTATTCTTCAAGAGGGTCTGAATATGAAGTAAAGTCCCATTTTTTAGCTGGGTCCTGAATATAAAGTATAAATACCTTTTTTCAGGATAGTCCCGAGCATATAGTGAAATTCCATTTTTTAGGAGGGTCCTACACAGAAAGTAAAATTTCATTTTTCAGGAGGGTCCTGTACAAAAAGTAAAATCCTTTTTCAGGAGGGTCCTGAACAGAAAGTAAAATCTCATTTTTCAGGAGGGTCCTGAACATAAAGTGAAATCCCATTTTTCAGGAGGGTCCTGAACCGAAAATAAAATTCCATTTTTCAGGAGGGTCTTGAGCATAAAGTAAAATCTTATTTTTCAGGAGAGTTCTGAATAGAAACTAAAATTCCATTTTCAGGAGGGTCCTGAACAAAAAGAGAAATCTTATTTTTCAGGAGGGTCCTGAACATAAAGTGAAATTCCATTTTTCAGGAAGGGTCCTAAAAAGAATGTAAAATTCCATTTTTCAGGAGGGTCCTGATCATAAAGTGAAATCTCATTTTTTCAGATGGGTGCTGAACATATAGTGAGATCCCATTTTTCAGAAGGGTCCTAAACAGAAAGTAAAATTCCATTTTTTAGGAGGGTCCTGGACTTAATGTGAAAGCCCATTTTTCAGGAGGGTCCTGAACAGAAAGTAAAATTTTATTTTTTAGGAGGGTCTTGAGTATAAAGTAGA
Organism: Capsicum baccatum var. pendulum; assembly: GCA_030864225.1. NCBI lineage: Eukaryota > Viridiplantae > Streptophyta > Magnoliopsida > Solanales > Solanaceae > Capsicum > Capsicum baccatum. The sequence continues at coordinate 204,843,899 of CM061553.1, forward strand.
ATCCCATTTTACAGGAGTGTCCTGAATAGAAAGTAAAATTTCATTTTTCAGGAGGGTCCTAGACTTAAAGTAAAATCCTATTTTTTAGGAGGGTCCTGAACAAAAAGATAAATCCCATTTTTCAGGAAGGTCCTGAACAAAAAGTAAAATCTCATTTTTCAGGAGAGTCCTAAACATAAAGTGAAATCCCATTTTTCAAGAGTGTCCTAAACATAAAGTGAAATCCCATTTTTCAGGAGGGTCCTGAACATAAAGTGAAATCCCATTTTTCAGGAGGGTCCGGAGCAAAATGTAAAATCCTATTTTTTCAGAAGGGGCTTGAACAGAAAGTATAATTTCATTTTTCAGGAGGGTCCTGAACATAAAGTAAAATCTAATTTTTCAAGAGGGTCCTCATCATAAAGTAAAATCCCAATTTTCAGGAGGGTCCTGAACATAAAGTTCTATTTTTCAGGAGGGTCCTGAACATAAAGTAAAGTCCCATTTTTCAGAAGGGTCCTAAACAGAAAGTAAAATCCCATTTTTCAGAAGGGTCCTGAACAGAAAGTAAAATTCAATTTCCAAGGAGGGTCCTGAACTGAAAGTAGAATCCCATTTTTTAGGAGGGTCCTGAACAGAAAGTAAAACCCATTTTCCAGGAGGGTCCTGAACATAAAGTGAAATCTCATTTTTTAGGAGGGTCCTGAACAGAAAGTAAAATCCTATTTCTCAGAAAGGTCCTGAACATAAGAAAAAATCTCATTTTTTAGGAGGGTCCTGAACATAAGGTAAAATCTCATTTTTCAGGAGAGTCCTGAACATATGTTGAAATTCTATTTTTAAGGAGGGTCTTGAGCATATAGTGAAATGTCATTTTTTAGGAGGGTCCTGAACAAAAAGTGAAATCCCATTTTTCAGGAGGGTCCTGAACAGAAAGTAAAATCCCATTTTTCATGAGGGTCTTGAGCATAAAGTAAAATCCTATTTTTTAGGAGAGTCCAGAATAGAAAGTAAAATTCCATTTTTTTGGACGGTCCTAAACATAAAGAGAAATCCTATTTTTCAGGAGGGTCCTGAACATAAAGTGAAATCCTATTTTTCAGGAGGGTCCTAAACATAAAGTGAAATTCCATTTTTCTGGAAGGGTCCTAAACATAAAGTAAAATCCCATTTTTTAGGAGGGTCCTGAACAGAAAGTAAAATCATTTTTTCAGGTGGGTCCTGAACATAAAGTGAAATCCCATTTTTCAGTAGAGTTCTAAACATAAACTGAAATCCCATTTTTCTGGAGGGTCCCGAACAGAAAGTAAAATCCTATTTTTTCATGAGGGTCCTAAACATAAAGTAAAATCTCATTTTTTAGGAGGGTCCTGAACATAAAGTAAAATCCTGTTTTTTAGGATGGTCCTCAACAGAAAGTAAAATCTTATTCTTCAAGAGGGTTTGAATATGAAGTAAAGTTCCATTTTTAGGTGGGTCCTGAATATAAAGTATAAATACCTTTTTTCAGGATAGTCCCGAGCATATAGTGAAATTTCATTTTTTAGGAGGGTCCTACACAGAAAGTAAAATTTCATTTTTCAGGAGGGTCCTGTACAAAAAGTAAAATCCCTTTTTCAGGAGGGTCCTGAACAGAAAGTAAAATCTCATTTTTCAGGAGGGTCCTGAACATAAAGTGAAATCCCATTTTTCAGGAGGGTCCTGAACCGAAAATAAAATCCCATTTTTCAGGAGGGTCTTGAGCATAAAGTAAAATCTTATTTTTCAAGAGAGTTCTGAATAGAAACTAAAATTCCATTTTCAGGAGGGTCCTGAACATAAAAAGAAATCTTATTTTTCAGGAGGGTCCTGAACATAAAGTGAAATTCCATTTTTCAGGAAGGGTCCTAAAAAGAATGTAAAATTCCATTTTTCAGGAGGGTCCTGATCATAAAGTGAAATCTCATTTTTTCAGATGGGTGCTGAACATATAGTGAGATCCCATTTTTCAGAAGGGTCCTGAACAGAAAGTAAAATTCCATTTTTTAGGAGGGTCCTGGACTTAATGTGAAAGCCCATTTTTCAGGAGGGTCCTGAACAGAAAGTAAAATTCTATTTTTTAGGAGGGTCTTGAGTATAAAGTAGAATCCCATTTTACAGGAGTGTCCTGAATAGAAAGTAAAATTTCATTTTTCAGGAGGATCCTAGACTTAAAGTAAAATCCTATTTTTTAGGAGGGTCCTGAACAAAAAGATAAATCCCATTTTTCAGGAAGGTCCTGAACAAAAAGTAAAATCTCATTTTTCAGGAGAGTCCTAAACATAAAGTGAAATCCCATTTTTCAAGAGTGTCCTAAACATAAAGTGAAATCCTATTTTTCAGGAGGGTCCTGAACATAAAGTGAAATCCCATTTTTCAGGAGGGTCCGGAGCAAAATGTAAAATCCTTATTTTTTCAGAAGGGGCTTGAACAGAAAGT